>CANTFK010000979.1:0-213978 GCA_947646735.1 Peronospora farinosa | reverse complement strand
GGTGACTACAATGATCCAAGGACATGGACATCGCCAATTCTTGAGGGTCACCAATGTCAGTGACAAGGACCTGATCCTACACGAGGATACCAAGCTGGGCATCTGGCTGGCTAAGGACCGGGCTCCCCGGGCCCAAGAATTCGTGTCAGCTGGTTCTATGAGGTATGCTGAATGAAAAAATTAGCCTACCAAGCAACCACCGACGGGGAAGATGCAGAGACCACTCAAGATGAAGCATACCAAGGTCCGATGGTCGAGAGACCTCAGTACACGACTCCACAGAAGATGTTGCTACGGACGGGGACTGGTTAACGTGGTGCACGAGTCTATTATGAGGGACCCTGAGTCATTACCATCAGATCAGGAGTCTGAGGGGAGGCCCTCGATGGAGGTCAACCGGCTAAAGCCAGCGTGGGCAAGGAAGTCTCATCTAAGGATATGACCGATATGGAGAGGGTCCACCTGGAAGAGGGTCAACAGGCCCACCCAGAGGGGGTCCACAGGTCCACCCAGAGGGGGGTCCACAGGCCCACCCAGAAGGGGGTCCACAGGCCCACCCAGAAGGGAGTCCATCGGTCCACCTAGAGGTGTGTCCACAGGTCATCAAGGCTGAAGTAGATACTTCCGATGACCAGGTCTGTGTTCACGAGAGTGGAGATTTATGCGCCGAAGATATCGACAAAAATTGGTCTGTTATCCTTGAGATCACCCCATTCACGAACGAAGTTATGTTGGAAGACATCCAGATTCCAGACCCTGGTGATACTCCAAAGGAGGAGGTAGACCGCCTCCGCCAGATTATATGGCGAAAACGACATTTAATGATGGGAAAAGGTAACGCATTACCCCCGGCGGCTCGAGGAGCAGTGTGCGACATTGATGTTGGGAGCGCAAGGCCAATCGCCCAAGGGGTACGGAAGGTGGCCCCTCAATTTAGGGAGAAGCTGGCGGATTTGATAAAAGGTCTCTTATCATCCAAGATAATCCAGCATTCCACCTCCCCATGGGCCAGTCCAATTGTAATTATTGTCAAGAAGAATGGGGTGGATATAAGGCTGTGCATTGACTACCGGATGGTGAATGATTTAACGCGGCTTATGGTGTACCCTATGCCTATCGTGAATGAGTTGCTGGAAGACCTAGATAAGGCCTTGTGGTACTGCTCACTGGATATGGCTAGCGGCTTTGGGTGGTCAGCATGACTGAACGAGCTCGTTTAATCTCGGCGTTTGTAACCCCGCTCGGATTGTTTGAGTGGAGACGAATGCCGTTTGGACTGAAGAATGCACCACAGATCTATCAGAGACTGTTGGATAACGCTCTCTATGGATTTCTAACGATTTTCTCGAAGTCCAACACTGAGAAACAGGTTGACTTGTTCAAAATAGGTCAATCTGAAGCGGACCACGAGGAGTCCATATTAGGACGCCGTTCTTATATCGATGATATTTTGGTAACCTCTGGATCATGAAGTGACCTATGCTTATGTGGTGGAGTGGCGATCACAAAATTTCTGATGCGATCCCGACTCTCCACTGGCGCCCAGACGACCGACTAACGGAGGGGGTACCCCGTATCCGTGTAACTTTCCTTCCTCACCTTGTGTACCCGTCGGTAGGGCGGGCTGCACTCTTCTCGGTGGACTTGAGTCGATGCTGAACTTGACCAGGGTTGGGGATTGGTCGGGGGGGGGTCGATCACGTGGAAAATCCTCACGCGATCGAAAGTTGTATGGGGGGTGCTCTATGAGTCACCCTGGTCTGCCTTGAGACCGCCTTATACAAATGTAGATACTTGATCCACTTGATTTCACTTGATCTTCTGACCACTTGAGCCGTCTCGATCTTGTGCCTTGTCCTTTACGTTGTATACTGCGTCCGATCGCAGGGGGGTTTTGCTTGGGTTGAGAGTTCTTGTAATCCCTGGCCAAACAATCCAGGGATATCACTTGTCTTAGCGTAGCAGAAGCTCTTGATCGTCGGGGGCCAAAGTTATCCGCCCGGAAGAGAAGTCTGCGTGCGTGCTTAGAAGTAAAAGAAACTCTGTTTAATGTTAACCAATGAAATACCAAATCCTACGATTATGCCTATCTGTATGACAGTACCTACTGCCGCGTGTCGTCTCTTTCAGGAAAATCAGATCTCGGTATGTGGTCCACTTCAGATACCATCGCGATCTTGATCCGTCGATCGAGGTTACGATCGATCTGTAATCGGTTACATCCCGCGATCGGCTTTCTGGATCGAGGTTACGATCGTCGATCATACTTGTTGATCACGATCGTCGATCACACTTGTTGATCACGATCGACGATCACCCTTGCTGATCACGATCGTCGTACCATCGCGATCTTGATCCGTCGATCGAGGTTACGATCGATCTGTAATCGGTTACATCCCGCGATCGGCTTTCTGGATCGAGGTTACGATCGTCGATCATACTTGTTGATCACGATCGTCGATCACACTTGTTGATCACGATCGACGATCACCCTTGCTGATCACGATCGTCGTACCATCGCGATCTTGATCCGTCGATCGAGGTTACGATCGATCTGTAATCGGTTACATCCCGCGATCGGCTTTCTGGATCGAGGTTACGATCGTCGATCATACTTGTTGATCACGATCGTCGATCACACTTGTTGATCACGATCGACGATCACCCTTGCTGATCACGATCGTCGTACCATCGCGATCTTGATCCGTCGATCGAGGTTACGATCGATCTGTAATCGGTTACATCCCGCGATCGGCTTTCTGGATCGAGGTTACGATCGTCGATCATACTTGTTGATCACGATCGACGATCACCCTTGCTGATCACGATCGTCGTACCATCGCGATCTTGATCCGTCGATCGAGGTTACGATCGATCTGTAATCGGTTACATCTCGCGATCGGCTTTCTGGATCGAGGTTACGATCGTCGATCATACTTGTTGATCACGATCGTCGATCACACTTGTTGATCACGATCGACGATCACCCTTGCTGATCACGATCGTCGTACCATCGCGATCTTGATCCGTCGATCGAGGTTACGATCGATCTGTAATCGGTTACATCCCGCGATCGGCTTTCTGGATCGAGGTTACGATCGTCGATCATACTTGTTGATCACGATCGTCGATCACCCTTGTTGATCACGATCGTCGTACCATCGCGATCTTGATCCGTCGATCGAGGTTACGATCGATCTGTAATCGGTTACATCCCGCGATCGGCTTTCTGGATCGAGGTTACGATCGTCGATCATACTTGTTGATCACGATCGTCGATCACCCTTGCTGATCACGATCGTCGTACCATCGCGATCTTGATCCGTCGATCGAGGTTACGATCGATCTGTAATCGGTTACATCCCGCGATCGGCTTTCTGGATCGAGGTTACGATCGTCGATCATACTTGTTGATCACGATCGACGATCACCCTTGCTGATCACGATCGTCGTACCATCGCGATCTTGATCCGTCGATCGAGGTTACGATCGATCTGTAATCGGTTACATCCCGCGATCGGCTTTCTGGATCGAGGTTACGATCGTCGATCATACTTGTTGATCACGATCGTCGATCACACTTGTTGATCACGATCGACGATCACCCTTGCTGATCACGATCGTCGTACCATCGCGATCTTGATCCGTCGATCGAGGTTACGATCGATCTGTAATCGGTTACATCCCGCGATCGGCTTTCTGGATCGAGGTTACGATCGTCGATCATACTTGTTGATCACGATCGACGATCACCCTTGCTGATCACGATCGTCGTACCATCGCGATCTTGATCCGTCGATCGAGGTTACGATCGATCTGTAATCGGTTACATCTCGCGATCGGCTTTCTGGATCGAGGTTACGATCGTCGATCATACTTGTTGATCACGATCGTCGATCACACTTGTTGATCACGATCGACGATCACCCTTGCTGATCACGATCGTCGTACCATCGCGATCTTGATCCGTCGATCGAGGTTACGATCGATCTGTAATCGGTTACATCCCGCGATCGGCTTTCTGGATCGAGGTTACGATCGTCGATCATACTTGTTGATCACGATCGTCGATCACCCTTGTTGATCACGATCGTCGTACCATCGCGATCTTGATCCGTCGATCGAGGTTACGATCGATCTGTAATCGGTTACATCCCGCGATCGGCTTTCTGGATCGAGGTTACGATCGTCGATCATACTTGTTGATCACGATCGTCGATCACCACCTTGCTGATCACGATCGTCGTACCATCGCGATCTTGATCCGTCGATCGAGGTTACGATCGATCTGTAATCGGTTACATCCCGCGATCGGCTTTCTGGATCGAGGTTACGATCGTCGATCATACTTGTTGATCACGATCGACGATCACCCTTGCTGATCACGATCGTCGTACCATCGCGATCTTGATCCGTCGATCGAGGTTACGATCGATCTGTAATCGGTTACATCCCGCGATCGGCTTTCTGGATCGAGGTTACGATCGTCGATCATACTTGTTGATCACGATCGTCGATCACACTTGTTGATCACGATCGACGATCACCCTTGCTGATCACGATCGTCGTACCATCGCGATCTTGATCCGTCGATCGAGGTTACGATCGATCTGTAATCGGTTACATCCCGCGATCGGCTTTCTGGATCGAGGTTACGATCGTCGATCATACTTGTTGATCACGATCGTCGATCACACTTGTTGATCACGATCGACGATCACCCTTGCTGATCACGATCGTCGTACCATCGCGATCTTGATCCGTCGATCGAGGTTACGATCGATCTGTAATCGGTTACATCCCGCGATCGGCTTTCTGGATCGAGGTTACGATCGTCGATCATACTTGTTGATCACGATCGACGATCACACTCTGCTGATCACGATCGTCGTACCATCGCGATCTTGATCCGTCGATCGAGGTTACGATCGATCTGTAATCGGTTACATCTCGCGATCGGCTTTCTGGATCGAGGTTACGATCGTCGATCATACTTGTTGATCACGATCGTCGATCACACTTGTTGATCACGATCGACGATCACACTTGCTGATCACGATCGTCGTACCATCGCGATCTTGATCCGTCGATCGAGGTTACGATCGATCTGTAATCGGTTACATCCCGCGATCGGCTTTCTGGATCGAGGTTACGATCGTCGATCATACTTGTTGATCACGATCGTCGATCACCCTTGCTGATCACGATCGTCGTACCATCGCGATCTTGATCCGTCGATCGAGGTTACGATCGATCTGTAATCGGTTACATCCCGCGATCGGCTTTCTGGATCGAGGTTACGATCGTCGATCATACTTGTTGATCACGATCGTCGATCACACTTGTTGATCACGATCGACGATCACCCTTGCTGATCACGATCGTCGTACCATCGCGATCTTGATCCGTCGATCGAGGTTACGATCGATCTGTAACCAGTTACATATCGCGATCGGCTTTCTGGATCGAGGTTACGATCGTCGATCACACTTGTTGATCACGATCGTCGATCACCCTTGTTGATCACGATCGTCGTACCATCGCGATCTTGATCCGTCGATCGAGGTTACGATCGATCTGTAACCAGTTACATCTCGCGATCGGCTTTCTGGATCGAGGTTACGATCGTCGATCACACTTGTTGATCACGATCGACGATTGCGATCGAGCGATCTCCCACCCTGATCGTCATTACCGCCGCGTACTCCTCGGCCAACCGTGGCCATCACATGATCGATCCAGATAAGCTATCATTCCAATACAATAGCCAAGTATAAACTATGCGATCATTCATCGATAGATCTTGATCGCTCCCATACAATAGCCAAGTATAATCCATAGGATATGACTTCCGCCGTGTAAGTGGTCCACATTATGATCACTTTCGATATTGTTGATCAAATTTTTCTTGATCGACTTCACCACAGCCGTCCCCTGCGCTGATCACCGGCATACAGTGCTGGTGTGTCCGTGCATATTCTATTCCTTCGCTCAAATTCCCGTTCTCAACATGTCGACATTCCAACGTCAAGCTTCTGTTCCATCTAACCGGATCGCGAATTCCCACCAACCGTCGATCGCGCCCACTCCACGATCGCTTGCAAGTTTTCCTGGTGGTCGGGCGAGGGCCATTCCGACCATGGATCGGGCTGCTCTGAAGGCCCAAATTGACCAACTCTACGACTGCTTGGACACCCAGCAGGACGTATTGGACAATTACGAAGCACTTTACGATGCATTGCACTCCCAAGAAACTCGCTGCGCTCGTTTGGAACGCGAGATTCAAGCTGATCGTGAATTGGCTGGAAATTTCGCGAAATTCGTGTCATACAAGTATAATTCCTTGTGCTGCGAATTGCAAATTGCGACTCGATCGGCAGAGGAGTATCGCCAAGAATTGGAACAGATCGGCCAGCTGGAGATGGAGATCGCGGATCTGCGTTCCTCTCTACTCGACGCCACCGCAGCTCGCCACAAGGCCGAGGAGCGTTTTCAATTTCAGCTGGCTGCCGTCCAGAACAAGCTGGCAGCTGCGCTTGATTCCGCCAAGTCGGCCAAGGAACAGGCTGCTCAAGCCAAAAATTCCGAGAGCCAATTTAAGTCTCGCTACATCCAATCCCAACAGCAACTCCATGATACCCAACTTCAGCTTGACGCGATCCGGATTGAGCGCGATCAACTTGGGCAGGAAGTTAAGGATCGGAACTCTCTCTTCGCTCGTTTGTCTGGTATGTTACATCAAACCGGGTCGCCGCCTTCAACATCGTCACCAGCCGCTGCTTCTAGTGAAGTATCTTCACAACGGAACAAGCGCCAGCGGAAAATTTCTGACTCGGATCAGCCCGTGCTCAAGCGCATTCGAAGAACATCTACGTCCCCAAGTCTCCATGATTCAAGTCCCAACCATTCCCCAACCTCGGCCCGATCAAGCCTTGAAAATTCCATAGCTTCAACACGATCAGGTCCAGACAATTCGAGATCGAGATCGCATTCGCCCAGATCAGGATCAAATTCCCCCGATCTTTCTGGGTCACCAACCCCAGAACCCCCCCCCCCCCGAAATTCTCCTTCATCTTCTACAGATGCGAGTGAAGAAGATCCTTTTGGGTATGGTTCCGATCAGACGGACGACTCTCTGCTGGCTGCGTTATCCTCTTCTCGATCGACTAATCGACGACGCACTGTGGCTCGGTCTCCGGTATTTCCACCTTCTTCACCGATCGTGGTGGACTCACCTAGTCCAATTACGTCCCCTCATGAAACTCCGACACAAGTGTCGATGACAGATTTATTTGGCAAACCCTCCAGTGAATCTGAGGATAGCCTCAGTATCGACAGCGACCCTCGGATTCCTTGCAATCAATTGATGACAGCGGAGGAATTCTCGGATCTCCTCGATACCACAATCTCTCGTGATCTTTGGACTCCAGGTTATCGTGATCGAGTCCCTCGAGCGTCATCCGATACGCTTCCTTGGTCCGCTCACAGAATCAGCTTGTTGTGCATTTCAGAATTGGATCTGGAT
This sequence comes from Peronospora farinosa, assembly GCA_947646735.1. Taxonomy (NCBI): domain Eukaryota; phylum Oomycota; class Peronosporomycetes; order Peronosporales; family Peronosporaceae; genus Peronospora; species Peronospora farinosa. The sequence goes on along the minus strand of CANTFK010000979.1, from coordinate 206,453 downwards.
ATATTCTTCCACCATTATTCGAAACCTAGGGGTTACATATTCCCTGCTCCTTCTGGAAAACTCCAGAAACCTAGTGATTCCGAGTGGTCATCCGGGTTGATCACCTCCTCTCAAATCAGCCAATTATACGCTCGCCAGCCCTGGCTGCTGTATGAACAACTGGTCGATCCGATCTCTTTCGAGTGTACTGGATGGTTCCACGAATTGGTACGCTTGTATAACGATTTCAAAGTCCGTCATTGCCAGGCAATCTGGGAGGCGACACATTTTCTGCCGATATCGACCCAACATCGTCGATCCGATCCTGCCTTGGCCACATTGGCTCAAGAGAGAAAACAACGGCGATCACGATCAGGTCCCATGTGGAAAAAAAGTGCTTGGCATGATTCTTCAAGGCATGATCGATGGTCTATGTGATCTGGACACTTTACTGGACCCGATCTTCCTTCATTTCCCTCGTCTTAACGAGGTCAGGATATGGTATCCTGGTTTGCCCACGAACCAGACCAACATACCCAATCTGATCACCGCATTATCCATAAGTACTATGAAAGAGCCGTGGAGGGACCAGTATCGTCCTTCCATGACCGACCATCCCGGTTATTCGATCCCTCGCTTGGTTGGTAAGTTTGTGAATCGCGAGTAACTTTGTGATCCATAACATCAACACGATCTTCATATAGTTTTCACCTTGTTCCGTTGATCGCGTTCAAAATCCTCCTCTTCTTCTTTCTTTTTTTCTTTCATAGTGATCCCCTTTCTCCATCTTTGATTTCGTGACCACTATACTCACTCCACATATATTCCTTTCCACCTACATATGTAACCCTCTTACATATTTTCACCACTCCAACAATCCAATCGTCCTTTACCACGAGACTCCTCCTCGTGCGATTGCATCACCTCAAAACGATTTCGGCTAGCTCGATCGCGATCGAACTCTTGCAACAAAGCACCACAATTCAAATCTGCTTCATCCACCCATTCAGGATCGTTATAACCCTTCCACTTCACTAAAAGCTGGCGATGCACCCGACCATAGCGCGTTCTTCGACCCGATCGCACATCCACGATTTTTTCCACTTCGTATTCACCTTCCTCTAGCTCACCATTCCAGCTGTCTTCCGGCAGTAACGCTTCATCAAAATCCACTCGATCTGCTTCATCCACATTCAACAAATTTGTAGGGCGTTCTGGGAACACTCTAACTTGTTTCAACTTAGACACATGGACCACCGGGAATAGCCTGTATGGCGTACCCGCGATCTCCAATCGTACTGCGTGATCGCCACATTTATCGGCTACCCGAAACGGTCCGTGCCACATATGGGCTAACTTCCGAGCATATCCTTCTTTGACGCGATCCAGATAGAGCCACACCTGTGATCCACGATCCACCTCAAAACGATCGTGATCTGCATTATGTCGATCAGATCGGTCTTGTATCGCAAGTTTCAACCGGTCGTTCACTGCCGACCTTGCCCGTTGATAGTGGCGTTGTATGCCGTATCGCCATCGCCTTGGATCACGATCACGCGCTTTGGTGCTCCCTAACGGTAGGGCCGCCTCCAAGGTCGATCGCGGGTCCCAACCGTGAATCAGATAAAACGGGGTATCTCCACGGACACGATCTTGGGCAGTATTGATCGCGAAAGTCAGCCTTTCTGCATACTCGTCCCAGTCTTTCTGGTTCTCATCCGTTACATACATCTTGATTGATCGTGTCAACGTTTGGACCATGCGCTCTGCCGTGCCATTTGCTTGTGGTCTATATGCCATGGTAGCTCGTTGTTTCTGCCCCGCGATCCGATTAAACGCACGAAAGAAGTCAGACATGAATCCTGGCTCTCGATCGTGGCGTATCGCCTCACTTGCACCAAACCGTCGGAAAACACACTCTTCGTAGTTTTCTGCGATCGTCTGTGCAGTCCGGGACGAACTGGCCTTTGCGATCACATAGCCTGAAAACAGATCAACCCATAGTAACAACTCCGTATTTCCTTTGAAAGATCGCGGTAGTGACGGAATATGATCCATAGCCAAAATTTGAAACGGATAAGTCGCCTGTAAATTTCCTGGTGATCCTCCATGATCAGATGGCCGCCCCTTGCCTGTTTCACAATCCACACATTCGCCTACATATCGCTGCACACTGCGGTACAACCCTCGCCAGTGGAAATTCAATTTTATCCGTTGGTAGGTTCGACCAATCCCTTGGTGACCACCTTCCAGACTCGTATGGTAATGATGTAAAACATCCTGCTGCAATAACTCCGGAATTACCAAGCGAACCAACTCGTTACGATCTTCAGATTTCGCGTTCGCTCCATGGCAGAAAAATAATAGTCCACTTAGGTCCACTTCGTAATCGGATGCGATCCGGGCGCAGCTCTTCGCTTCGTCCGCTGTTAGCGTCGCAACATCCCCGACCAAATATGTCTTCAAGTTAGATATCCAACATTCTTCGTCTTGAGCTTGTCTTATGCGATCGACCCGCATTTGCTGCACGATTTCTTCCTGCAAAATTTCTGGCTGACAACGTCTTCTCACAGCTGATCGAGTGATCGCAGCCACTTTGACTACCTGATCGACCTGGCTTGGGATCAACAGCTCGTCCAACCGATTTAGAGTAACCAAGTCTTGACGATCTTGATCCGAAATTACAATTGTACCCTTTTCTCGCTGTAGAGCTTCACTTGCTAGTCGATCGGCACTTTGATTCCAGTCCCGCTTCATGTGTAACAATTCGTGGTTTGGCCACGATCGGAGTTTCTCCATAGCTTTATGACGCAGCAATTGTAGACCCGGTGCCTTACAGTCGATCTCTCCACGCATTTGCCTGATCACCAAATTCGAGTCACCGCAAATGATTACACGTCCCCTGGTCTGATCTGCAAGCAGATCCAAGCTGAGAAGTAATCCTCGATATTCCGCTTCATTCACCGTCAAATTAGTAGCGAATTCAGAAGCGGCAGCCACGATCGTCCATTCAGGTAATTTCCACACGATCGCGCTATATGCCCCGCCCTTCCTTTTCACTCTAGCTGACCCATCGAAACTAACTACCAACAGATCTTCACCTGCTTCAACCGTGGGTGGTGGCATACTGATTGTTTGCCGAGGCTGCTTACGCGGGGCGATTGCGATCAACATCTCGTCCACTTCTTCACGGGGAGTTATACTCGCAGCTAGGGTACCCAATATCTCGTCTTCGCCTTTCTCACTCCGGCGGATCTCTAATGTCCAATTTGATAGGAGAGCAGCCCATCTTCCTAACCTCCCGTTAAGGCCAGAAGATTGCAATAACCAAGCCAGCGTCGAATGCCTCGTAAGCACTGTGATCGTTCGTGAGACCAGCATAGTGTAACAGATATCCAGAATCCGGAGGAGAGCTAATACCTCTTTCTCCACCATCCCGTAATTAATCTCGTTAGGCTTCAGCGTGCGACTAGAGAAAGTGACAGGCCAATAGATTCCATCGTGTTCTTGAAGTAACGCCGCTGATATGGCCCACTTACTGGCATACACCACAATCACAGGCGATCGTTCTGGATCAAAATGTTTCAGGATCGGTGTCGCGGCTATTTTAGCCTTTAATAGAGTGAATGCGATCGTTGCCTTCTCCCAGCGGTTTCTGCCCTCGCAACCATGATCGTCCCCAGTATTCGACTCTGGATCGATAATGTAGCCATCTCTCGATCCACTTTTAAAATCCTGATCGATCTTATACTTGTCGCGAGACTGGCGATCACAATTTGGTCCAGCACCATTAGGGACCATCTGAACATCCCCAGCCCGGCTGATCTCATGAAAATCTGCCTCCCGCAGCTCATAAAGTACAGATGCATAAATCGCAAAATCCTCAATAAATCGGCTGTAGTAATTCAGACTCCCCAAAAAGGACTGCATTGATCGCAACGTCCGAGGAAATGGGACGTTCACCAGAGATTCTAAATCTTTTGGATGAGCTTCTAAACCTGCAAGCGAAACCTGATGACCCAGGTAATCCACTTTACGACGTCCCCAAAAACTCTTAGCCACACTGATTGATAAATTCCACGTATTGCACGCTTCCAACAATCGTTCCACCTTCTCATAAAGAGACGTCCACGATGTAGCAGGTATCAATATATCGTCAATATATGATCGCCGACCTAACACCGATGGTCTCGGATCAGTATCTGGTTCACCTTCAGTAAACACGTCGATCGGCTTTGACAATTCAGCTGGAATTGAATCAGAACTTGTACCGATTTTCAAATACCCATATAGAGCATTGTCAATCAATCGCTGGTAGATTTGAGGAGCATTCTTCAATCCGAATGGCATTCGTAACCACTCAAACAAACCTGACGGTGTAATAAATGCAGAAATCATCCTCGCTCTCTCTGTCATTTCTACCACCCAGAATCCACTCGCCATATCCAAAGAACAATACCACATAGCTTTATCCATATCTTGCAATAAATCACTGATCAATGGCATAGGGTATACCATCAATCGTGTCAACTGGTTCACTCTACGATAATCGATACATAATCGAATATCTTCGCCATTCTTCTTGATAATCACTACAATTGGTGAAGCCCACGGCGACGTAGATGGCCGAATGATCTTGGCAGACAATAATCCCTTAATCAAATCAGCTAATTTCTCCCGGAATTTGGGTGCCACAGGTCGCACTCGCTGTGCGATCGGGTTAGCTCCTCCAACATCAATGTCACAAACTGCTCCACGTGCTGCGGGAGGTAGGGCATTACCTTTCCCTATGAGTAAGTGGCGATTCTTCCAAATTAATTGTCGTAGCTTTTCTTGATCTTCTGTCAATGGTATTCCAGGGTCGCCAACTTGAATATCGTCGATCGATACTTCCACCGTAGACATCACAATTTCTGGCAACACCGCCATATGCTGATCGACATCTTCGGCAAACAGATCGCCACTCTCGTGGGAATATACTGCCTCTTCAGATGATGGTTCTTCTATTGGGACATCCTCGGTTGCGATCGCTGTGAACTTATTTTCCACTCGATCGGATTGTCCCTGATCGTTATCTTCGACGATCTTCGTAAAATCTTCGATTGCTTCATCCGATCGATCTGGTATCTGATCGACTTCTCCCACTTCTCCGGTCGCATCGATCACACCTGTGGACTGTTCTTGGTCTTGTTCCGTTATGTCTTCATCACGAATATCGGTTCTTTCACCTGATCGGTCTTGTACACCATCCACCTTGTCGATTTCTTTCAGCATATTGATCACAAATTGTGATCGTCTTGACTGATGATCTTCACTGTCACGATAACCTTGATCTTCTGTACTATCTTGATTTACTCCCACGTTGATCGTTTCCTTATCCGATTGCGATGCAATTTTCTCCACTTTTGCGATCTTCTCGTTCTCTCCCTTCTTTGGACGCATCAAAATCTTAGTTGGTAGTGGATACGACGGGTGATCAACTAGTGGTCCTGTTGGCTCATCAGTGAATTCTTCCTTCCGATCTGTAGTTGCTTCATAGGCCAGAGTCTGCCACTCATTATATCGACGCGACCCCACCGAGACATATCCAGGTGATCGAGGTATCATATCCGCAGCCATCCACCAACCTATCGGAGCTCCGTGATTCACAATCACTTCTCGATCACTAAGATTAGTTAGCTGCAGATATTTAGTCTTCCCCGGTCCTGTTGTGACTGTTGGTATCCATCTCGGGTCTCGTCTCACCCAAAGCTTAGAATTCGGTGCACCAGTACCGATTCGTAATTCCGTCGATCCGCCTACTGGGATCACCACATATTGATCGTTGATCGTGATCGGCTGTCTGTTCGTTTGGTATGAAGGCCTTCGTTCAGCCAATTGAATTCTAACCTCATCCGGCAAACAAAGTGTTCCATCTGCCAGATCCAAGCGAATCCCAGGTGGGACCATAAAATCCATACCCAAGATCGCTTCTTGACCAACTTGATCGCCCACCCAGGCGTCAAAATAATATACCAGTGATCCATTTAATGTGATCTTGATTTTGGTTCGTCCCTCGGTCATATAGGTATTCTCGCCAATTCCAATGCATTCTTGCCTTTGGCTCTCGTCAATGACACATCCTACCTTACGAGCAAAGGTGGTGTCGACGATCGAGACTTCGGCTCCAGAATCAAACAGCATAGTGGCCTTCTCATTGTTGATCTTGCCCACTGCCTTGGCCTGCTTGAACCACTTTCCTGGGGTATGATATTTCCAATACCCCCGTGATTCGCCTGGCGCCAGGTCGAGCTCCATCTTGGCCGGCGATCGGGAAAATTCATCAACTTTCGCGACACTTGAAATATAACGCAAATGATTTGAATCCTCACATGTATTGATCGGATCGATTCGCTTGTTAACTTCTTGATCCGTAGATCCCTTTTCAACAAATGCATAAATGCAGAGCCTAGAACGCTCGGCTCGTACCAGATTCCAACCTGGCGAGCGTCCTAGTTTAACATCTCCTCTGCCTTCGGCGGAAGCATCCCAGCGTGTTTGGTCGGCACGTACCATTGGCGAATTAGATTATAAAATTCTTCCATCGGGCATTTTCCTCCTTCGTGCATCTCTCCACAGGCAGTACACACGAAAAAACACTTGTCTGAAGGATGTCCTTTGCGCCCACATTTCTGACAGGTCAACCGCTTCCAACATCCACGATCGTCATGTTTCTTCGATCCGCAATGGGTGCAGGCTCTTGGTGGGTCAGTGTGACCATGACCTTTGCCTTGATCGATCACATTCTGTCGATCACGATTGTCGATCACATTCTGTCGATCACGATTGTCACTCTCATTCTGTCGATCACGATAATCTCTCGGCTTTTCAGCTGGGGCATGCGTCATCGCGGAAAACACGCGGCGTCGATCCACTTCTACTTCAGATCCACTCGATTCCGACTCTGATCCACTGTTACCGTTTTCGATATGGATCGCTCTCACTGCACGAGCCGGTTTCGATGCCGCTTGATCGGGTGCAGGGGCGGCTCGTTGACGAAATTTATTGGATCCCATCGATGCCTTGCCTTGACGAATCTCCATACGTTGATACGCACGTAGAGTTTCTTCCATGTCGTCAGCATCGTCCAAACGTAATAAAGTCAACTGTTTCGCCAGATCGCGATCATCCAGTGTCTCAATAAAATGTTCCACATGTTCACGTCTGGTAGCTGGCGTTCCCTCTCGAATTGAAATTTTTGCTCTGATCGCTGCCACATTTAATCGATAAAGATATTCCAATGGAGTTTCATTCGATTGTTTCCTTGCATGGTAATACTGTCTTCCAACAGATACACCATACCCTCCATATTGTATCATGAAACTTTCCAATAGAGATTTCCAGTGATGACGAGTCGATCGGCTCAGCTGGCTATACCAGTTTCTTGCTGGTCCCGTCAGCAGATCTCCAAATACGAGACACTTTTCGTTGTCAGGAGCTTGATCACGTAAGAAAGCAGATTTGACCTTGCTGATCCAGCTTCTAGCTCGATCTTCGTCTCTGTCTCGCCCAGTGAACTCTTTCAGATCTGCGATCGCCGATACACGAATTCGTTGCGTAGTGAACCCACCACTTGGCATAGCTTCTGCAGCTGCCACCAACGGTCGCCTTAGATCCTCGAGTCCTAAATCCAGCGGATCGCCAATATTGGATCGACTATGACGCGATCCAACTGACTCCATCTCCACGTCTGGAATATTCATCATTTGAGGAGTGGCGTTGATCCTTGATCGATTAGCATTTGGTAGAGCTAAAATCCGTTGATCGTCTTCGTACTTCTTCATGGCTGCTTTAAAATAGGAATCCAGCTGGTTTTATCCAAATGGATTCATTTCTCGGACCATGGGTACATCAGCCGATTTCGCTCCCGTTTCGATCGGCGTCGATCTTTCACGTATAAACGCCGCACCAGACGGTCCCAACGACATCCGTTGAATGGGAATTGATTCTCCTGAATCCGCCTCCGATTCTGCCGATGCATACTGTGATGAGCCCGTTTGATATGTCTCAGTGGCTGGCACGATCGCTTGGTACTTCCCAGTGAGAGGGATTAACGCCTCGAACAACGATCGTCCTGCTTTAATTACTTGATCATGATCACAATCCAGCAATGTCTGCGCATCAAACGCTCCAGCGGTGAATCCAGCTTCCTTGAGTAACTTCAACAAACGACGAATCGCTTCCAATTGGTTCGGTGTTTCTACCGGAGCTGATACCGGTCCTTGTAATAATCCGATTAGCTTTGGCTTCAATATCTTGAGAACTGGATCGCTAGATAGCAAAGTCTTTAGTTCTTTTTGGTGAAAACACCGTTCCAATTCTTCCATGTTCGTCGATCTTTCGGTTTTCGATCCGTGATCGGCCGACTCTTTTCCTTGGACACCACAATCTTCCGATTTCTTCGTCCGAACGTCGAGTTGTGATCGTGGTGCCTTCATCCGCACCTGTGAATTCTTCGACTCTTTCTTCTTAGGTTTTGCAGGAATGGTTTTGGATGAATTTCTCTCAGTTTTAACTGAAAGATTTTCATCTCGCGAATCTCGTTTTGCAACGTGATTCGCAGGGGTCCCCAAAGGGACCTGGGGAGGGGGTAGAGGTTTTTCTTCCAGATCGAGCGATCGATCTTCCTCTTTTGTTTTCTGCTCATCTGCGCCCCTCCCAAAACGCTGATGATCCGGGGATCCTTTTTCTTCACGCGTCTGCGGCGATCCCTCTGCCTCTGACGCTTCAATCCCAGGTTCAGTCTTGATCTTGACATCTTCTCTCAGGAACTCATGGTGAAATCCCGAGTCACCAGAAGATCCAGGCACGCGCACCATTGTGGTGGAGCGGGATTCGCAAAATTGCTGATGTGACCCTGAATCTCCACTGGCGCCCGGACAACCGACTATCGGAGGGGGTACTTCGTTTCCGTGTATAGCAATTCCTTCCTCACCTTGTGTCACGGTAGAGCGGGTAGCACTCTTCTCGGTGGACTCGAGTTGATGCTAAACTTGACCGTGGTTGGGATTGGTTGGGGTTCGATCACGCGGGAATCTTCACGCGATCGAGGGTTACTTGGGGGGGCTCTATACGAGTCGCCCTGATCTCTTTTGAGATCGCCTTGTCCAAAAATGTAGATACTTGATCCACTTGTTATACTTGACCTTCTGACCACTTGAGCCGTCTCGCGATCTTGTGCCTTGTCCTTTACGTGATACTGCGTCCAATCGCGGGCGAAGTTTGTTTGTGAGAGGTCTTGTAATCCCTGGCCAAACAATCCAGGGATATTACTTGTAGGTACTGGTGGCAGAAGTTCTTGATCGTCGGGGGGCCAAAAATTTTCCCACCCGGAAGAGAAGTCTGCGTGCGTAGTTCGAAGTAAAAGAAACTCTGTTTAATGTTAACCAATCAAATACCCAAAACCTATCATCTTGCCTATCGGTAGCCCAGGATCTACTGCCGCGTGTCGCCTTCTTGGAAATAAATCAGACTTGCTATGTGGTCCACTTCAAACACTGTGTCGATCCGGTTTTGTCGATCCTGTTTTGTCGATCCTGTTTTGTCGATCCAGTTTTGTCGATCCAGTTTTGTCGATCCTGTTTTGTCGATCCTGTTTTGTCGATCCTGTTTTGTCGATCCTGTTTTGTCGATCCAGTTTTGTCGATCCTGTTTTGTCGATCCAGTTTTGTCGATCCAGTTTTGTTGATCCAGTTTTGTCGATCTGGTTTTGTCGATCCGGTTTTGTCGATCCGGTTTTGTCGATCCTGTTTCTGGATCGAGGTTGCGTATCGATCTTCAACTGGTTACGCTTTGCGATCTTCTTTCTGGATCGAGGTTTCGATCCGATCCTCCTGGATCGCGACTGTGGTGTGTGGTCCACACCCAGTACCCTTTCGATCCATATTCTTCTGTGTTCTTCACACCGTTACTCCCTCTTCCAACCATCTCGCATGCCTTATTGACCAATCGGAGCGCAGGATTGTGGATCGACGACATTTCTTTGATCGATCCCTTTCAAATTATTCGATCGTTTTACCACAAATTTTATAATTCGATCAGTCAGTGGTACGTGCCAACCAAGCATGCTGGGATGCTATCTCCAAAAGCAGAAGAGATGTTAAACTAAGACGCTCGCCAGGTTGGAATCTGATACGAGCCGAGCGTTTTAGGCTCTGCATTTATGCATTTGTTGAAAAAGATCAGTGGATTAGGAGATTAACAAGCGGATCGATCCGATCAATACATGTAAAAATTTAAAAAATTTTGTGTTTTGTATCAAGTATTAAAAGGGTGGATGAATATGCCAGATCGCCTGCTAAGATGAAGCTCGACCTTGCTCCAGGCGAACCACGGGGATATTGGAAATATCATACCCCAGGAAAGTGGTTCAAGCAGGCCAAGGCAGTGGGCAAGATCAACAATGAGAAGGCCACTATACTATTTGATTCTGGAGCCGAAGTCTCAATCATCGACACCACCTTTGCTCGTAAGGTAGGCTGTATTGTTGATGAGAGCCAAAGGCAAGAATGTATTGGAATTTGAGAAAACGCCTATATGAATGAAGGGCGCACTCCTTTTATTGTGATATCCTCAAGGAACCCGATTCTTCTGGCACTTCTCCACACTTCCATCTACTACGCAAGCACACACCTTCGAGAAGCGTGAGGAAGCGCTTAGACCGTCTTACCTCCGCGTGTGGTGGTGGTGGTGGTGTTGGTCGGCGCTAAAGCGCACTACCAACCGTTGTAGGTCGCGCAACGAACTTCTCAGACAAGAGCTCCACTTACGTCACGAAGAATCTCATTAAGCTTCTCGTGCGCAGTGGACAATGTTTAGCAAATTCAAGACAAATTCATAATAGAAATAACTAAATATAAATCTAACTACTGATTGGTCAAATATAAAGATCGGATATGCCTCACTTTAGAGACGTATCCCTACGTGCGAGCTTAAAATATATTTCATCTCGCTGGTGACGTCCGTCTGAAGCGTCACCATAACGCCTAGTCTCGATTGGGCGTCATCCCCGTGAATGTGAAACAATCCATAGACATCACATTCACGAGGGTGGGTCACATTGATGTGTCTCACCCAAGTGGGGGGCCTAAGGTACCACGTACCCTTTTAGACCTCCCCATTAAGTATCATATACTTAACGGGCTCGTGTAACTATTAGCCCGTACACGTTCAGTCTGGCCATCGATCTGGGGATGATCGGCGGTCGACAAGTGGAGCTTGCTTTCCAGCAGCTCAAACACATGACGCCAAAATCTTGACGTAAAACGCGGATCCGGTCCGATACGATGGACTTGTACATCCCGTGTAGTCGATACACGTGGTACCTACAGGGTGTATACGGCATACCCTGTTACAAATTCTATGTCTTGCCTACTTATGTATATAATAACTGCGACCAGGCCTTAATCAAAAACACTTGAAATATAAATTATGAGAGGTGATCGTTTTTATTCTATCTGTGACTTATTATTATCGCTTCTCGTTCCCTGAGAGCTGTCATTGATGAGTAGTAATAAGGGTGTCGTAAAGCAGCGACAGAAACGCAAGTCATTGGCTGAGGACTATGGAGGTTCCGTAGGTGAAGATCTATTAGAATATATGGAAAATGACGAGACTCCTGGTGGTGTCCAGCAGTCCAAAGACAGCGTTGGTGCCTCTAGTAACTTATCGCGTCGTATTCAGAATCGTCTACAGAAACTCAATGAGGTAGCACAGTCTTCAGGCAAAGACGGTGATTCCTCTGGTTATTATGATTTTTCAACGCTTGATATGAAGCCAGATCATGAAGTGCGACCTGTATGGGTCTGCCCTAATGGTCGCATCTTTCTTGAAGCCTTTTCGCCCATTTATAAACAGGCTTACGACTTCCTCGTGGCTATTTCAGAGCCAGTGTCTCGCCCAGAGTTTGTACACGAGTATAAACTTACTCCATACTCTCTTTATGCCGCTGTGTCAGTGGCCATTGAAACTGAAAGTATCCTCAAAGTGCTCGAGAGACTGTCCAAGAATCGGCTTCCACAAGGCATTGTAGCCTTTATTAAAGACTGCACACTCAGTTACGGCAAGGCCAAGCTCGTGCTGCATCATAACGAATTTTACGTCGAGAGTTTATACCCCGAGGTACTGCGCAAATTACTTGAACACGAACACATTCGAGCTGCACGTGTTAAGGAGACAGCAGATTCTATTGCAGCAAATGCATCCTCAGCTGCGGCGCCATCGGTGGCACCTGGAGAGGCACGAGCACAAGATGTGAGTGAGTTTATTCAAAAAGATGTGTCGGCTGAGGACCAAGCCAATTTGCAGTACCAGAAGCTACTGAATGAGGACTACAATGTGGCGGATGAGAACCATCCTGGAAAGTCATCAGGTGATCAGCAAAGGACGGTACGCACGGTATCGTTCAAGATCAGGAAGACGATGGTAGAGCAAGTGAAGCGCGCGTGTCTGGATCTAGACTATCCGCTCATGGAGGAATACGATTTTCGTAACGACAAGACCATCCCAGACTTGGAAATGGATTTGAAGCCCACAACGCGCATTCGTGAGTACCAGGAAAAGTCACTAAGCAAGATGTTTGGTAACGGACGTGCACGATCGGGTATCATTGTTCTGCCATGTGGTGCAGGCAAGACGCTTACTGGCGTGACAGCTGCTTCCACCATTAAGAAGTCGTGCCTTTGCCTTTGTACGTCGGCTGTGTCTGTAGAGCAGTGGACTGCACAGTTCAAGATGTGGACAAACATTCCGGAAAAGAAGATTGCACGTTTTACCTCAGTTGCAAAGGACTACATTGACCCCAACTCTGGAGTGATCGTGACCACCTACACTATGGTTGCTTTCGGTGGACGTCGCGCTCGTGCATCAGAGGAAGTCATGCAGCTAATTCAAGGCCGTGAGTGGGGCTGTATCTTGCTGGATGAGGTGCACGTTGTGCCTGCAAAAATGTTTCGCAAGGTCATCGGCTCTATTGCGTGCCATTGTAAACTTGGTTTAACGGCCACTCTTGTGCGCGAGGACGATTTGATCGGTGATCTGAATTTCCTTATTGGCCCGAAGTTGTATGAAGCTAATTGGATGGATTTAACGCAAAGCGGGTTTCTAGCGAATGTATCGTGTGTGGAGGTGTGGTGTCCCATGGCTGGAGAATTCTACCGGGAATATCTGCGAGAAAACAAGAGCGCACGCAAGCGCGCACTACTGTACGTGGCCAACCCGAACAAGTTTACAGCCGCCGAGTTCCTTATTCAGTACCACGAAGAGCGTGGCGATAAGATTTTGCTATTTTCAGACGATGTGTTTGCTCTGCGCCTGTACGCGACGAAGCTCAATAAAGGTTACATTTACGGTGGAACTGGAGAGCGTGAGCGCATGCGTCTGCTGCAATCCTTCCGAAGCTCTCCTCTCGTCAACGTCATCTGCATCTCAAAGGTCGGTGATACGTCTATCGATCTGCCCGAGGCAAATGTGATTATTCAAGTGTCATCGCATTTTGGTTCACGACGACAAGAAGCTCAACGTTTGGGACGTATTCTACGCCCCAAGGCCAATGCGACGGGTGGATTTAACGCCTTCTTCTACACACTTATTTCTACGGACACACACGAAATGTTCTACTCGAACAAACGCCAGCAGTATCTTGTGGATCAGGGCTATACGTTCAAGGTAGTGACTGACCTCTTTGAGCCGGGGTCGTTTGAGGGGGTGTTTACGCGGAAAGAGGACCAGCGGGCGCTATTAAACGAGGTGCTTAGTGCTGATGTCGAGAGCGCCGCCAAGGACGAAAATGCCGCAATCCGCGATGACGAGGATCTTTCGCGTCTGGAACTTTCAGGTCATGGGCGTAAGAAGAAGAAATTGGCTTCACTTGGGGCTCTTTCTGGTGCCGATGGTTTCAAGTATATGGAATACTCGGCTGGTCATGGTGCCAAGCAGCGCCACAATCTCTTTCGTGATCGGTACCGTTAAAAGCTGTCGATGTAAAAGTGCCTTAACAACCAATCAATGGACGAGTTTAAAATCATCTTTACATACTGTATGCTCTTATAACTGAGTCTGTATTTTATACTTTATCGATATATAAAACCTCCCGATTTGGATATCGGACGGACTCAGAGTTCCCTCGACCATTTCCTCTCTGAGTCTTTATCTGAGTCTATCACCCTCTGAGTCCACGTTACGGTAAGTCGATTACTTTGTCCCTTAAATGACGCCAAATGGATGGCATTTGTTTAAACTGTTGTCGCTTTAATCCGTAACTTTTCTATTCTTGCTAGCCATGTCAGACATAAAGCCTGATCCTGCTCCAGCACTTCCTGGTTCAGAACGTCCCGATTATCGAGGGAAATGTCTCTACAAAACAGGCAAATGCTTAAATGAACGAGCTCTTAAGACATCAGGAGTAGCCCACAATCTCTGTGATGACCACCGCAATCGACAAAATCGACATCAGCGCAAACTTGACGCTAAAAACCGATTGCACAAACGAGAACGACGAGTCTCGGTCAAGAATGTCAAGGGAGCGCGGGTCGCGTCGTCTCAGACTAAGTCGATTGTCTGGTCAGACGCCGCAGAGTCAAGTGACAATGCTGTTACTTTTCCAGCTACTTTACCGACAGCAACTGCAGTCGCAACGTCAGATGAAGTGACATCGACGTCAGTTTTGACTTCGTCTGGCAATGGTGTCATGTTTATGTCGAACGCGTCACAACCGTTACAGGCGCCCCACCCTATTGTATTGCAAGACTTTGATGGTATTGTAGTGCCGTTACCGTCATATCTTGAAGGGCCTGAACGAATTGAGTTTCGTTCACGCATTTACCAAAAAGTGCTTGATTTTATCTCGGAGGAATGCATCTTACGCTTTGGTGCCAAGGTTGAAAACACCTCATCTGATGCTCCTACTGCCACAGAAACGGTAGTTACAACTCCTACAAGTAGCAGCAAACTTGAGGCTGAACCTGAAACAAAATGACGAAGAAAATGCACCGTCATCGAGTCAGTAGTCGGACGTCCAGCAAACTCGACATCATTGACAGAGTACTTCAAGACCTCATCACCACCAAATAGGTGCATTCAATCACGTACACAGGAACTTTATTGAATAGGATGAAGGAATGGTGGGCTCGACCTCGTGCAGTCGCCGCAAGCAGCAGTTTCAGCCCAACGGCAATGAGACGAGATTTATTAGTGCTATTACTCTCGCTCCCCATATGAATTAAAATGCATTTTTGTGTCGATGGGTCTTCTTCAATAAGCCCATTGTGCATTCTCGTCTTGACGTAATTGACTCTTGCCATCGAGTCCTTGTTACAGTATGTAAGGAAAAATGAGATGACTAGCGTTGATACCCTCCATTGAGTCTTCATGATAAAATAGTAGAGTTCATTTTATGACAAATATCACGCATTTCTAAGAGATACTACGAAGAACACGTCGACGAGAGAGCAGTCTCACATAAAACTTAAATCTCAACTTCACGCTTGCCCACTCGTATCTGACTATCATCGAGGCCATCAATACTGGAAAACGAGTACCTTTCGTCATTGTACGACATTTCACTGAAACAATCGCTCTCGCCTCGCGCCTCGGCATACTCTGAGTCGGTGACCGAATTGGCGATGGAGTCGGTAAAGGAACCGGCCATCGAAGACCGATCGTCTTGGTTCATCCTTCGCTGCGGCAGTCGACCAGTGTTTTGAGATGACACGAGCGAGCATTGGCTACTGTTCAAGTCACTGATAATTTCACTCATGCCGCTCCTGCTCATGATACTATCTTCACCGTTATCATACTGCATCTCCTGTTTCATTCGCAGATACTCACCAAAGACGTCTGGAGTGGATGTGCAGCGGAGAGATACGTCCTGCTGTACATACTCGCCTACATTCGAGTATCTGCTAATGCTTCCGGCAACGGAGGTCCCATGACCACTGCGTCCACCACTCTTGTAAAGGCCTGCTTTATTGCCTAGCACTGCAGGAAAGTCCGACGAGTCGGCTAACATTCCATCGAAGCTACGAAGAGATTCATTCGTTGGCACGCGGGACACGATGGAACCACGCTGCAATCCCTTGTGGCTGGAGGTTATGTTAGGGGTGCCACAATTGACCTTACTAGTGTCCAAGACGTTGTTGTACGGCCCGGCTGACGCGTCATCGCGTGGCTTCGATAGACTGCGTAGGCGCCTGTCCGACGAGCCGAGGTTGCCAGCTTCTGTAGCTGCAATGTTCTCCTCACGAGAGCGTCGCATCTTGCGTCTTCGAGCGCATAGGATGATGAGAATAACAAGAGCGAAGAATGCTCCAAGGCTTATCGCTCCATATGTGATAAGACTTGTGCTGATTTCCTCTACGGTGACAGAGCTTAACTCGTCGGCATTGGTATCAAACGAGGACGAAGACTTTTTTGGTAAAGTGGAAGGACCTGATGCAGAATCAACCGAGTCATTTGAAGACACATTTGTTGCGCTACTACTGCTACCAGGACTTGTCGTAGAACTCCATGAGTCGGCTGGAACATAAACAAACAAAACAAAAAAGTCAGCTACACATTGACAAGGAGAAGCAAAGCAGGTATCAACGTACAGCAATCATAACGGACGCCTGTAAAGGGGCACGTAATAGTCGATGCGTCCTTCTTCCAGCACGTAAATAAGTTATCGAGTTCGTAGATACAAGGAGGACAGTTACCAGTGGTGGTATCACACGTCACATTGCCGTTCTCAAGGCAGGACGTGACCGAACTACAGAAATTGTTTGTCTCGGAAGCCAAGGTTGTGGATAACGTCCCTACCACGAGTAATGCTAGTAAAACGTTTGAAAACATTTGTCCTTTGGCATTCATAACCAATTATGCAGTCAAAAGACTTTCGGTAAAGACCTGATGCAGACCCAGCTGCTTCAATGTCCAAAAACGAGACAAGAGGTCCTACTTTTAATCTTTTTTAGTTGACCGTGTTTATGCTTAATTTTGTATTAGAATAATGTCACCAAGCAGTAATGCTGAAGTGGCTACAACATACTTTCCAATTTTGGGCTTAAGTAAATTAATAACGGATAAACGACAAAGGCCTCCAAGGAGTCGATATACCGGTCCTTTTACTTTAAGCGAGAAGTCTTCTCTCTGCGCAATTTGACGGGGAGCAATAGGCACAAAGTCCCGAGGTGTGTGGGGCACGTCGACAAAGCAGCAAACAGGCATTAACAAGTCTTTGCTTTTCTCCGTTTCGCCTTCTAGTCGCCGGCCCGTTCACCGAGCGCGACCTCCAGTCTGAACTTCTTTAGAACGTGCTTCCGTCCGTTCCGATTCCGACTGTCAGGGAACAGTCAGGCTGGTCCATCTGGGACAGCCGGTTTGGTTCCCGACCTCACTTTCAAGGCGCCATCTGCCCCCTGCAATGCTCGGGTTTGGTCAAACGGTCATTTTGGACGTCCTCTGTAAAGCCCGTCGGGTTTGAGCCAGCAGAATGAGCTAGTGCAGAGGAGAACGACATAGTCAGACTTTCTCACATACATATCTGAGATAAGTATAAGGATATTATCGTCAGTCTGGTCATCATTACAACCCAGAAAGCACTTAGATGGCGTGATGTCGCTCGACGACATGCAAACGCACAACTTTTGCTGTGCTCAATCGACATTGCAGTAGATTGTGCTGGTCGAGCCTTTTGCACTTTTCTGTCGCTATGATAGAGTATTCAATTATAAAGGCTGCAACTGATGGCGCGTTGGTCGATGAAAGCCCGTCGTGGCAGGCCACTTTACAAATAACTTTTGCAACCGCAATTGTTCGAACACTTGTCGGCTGTCTAATTCCTGGCCAATTCAAGAGTCGGGAACAAACTCTTCCTGAACATTTTTGAATGTTGTGGTGTCATTCTTCAGTAATGTAGCGAGATGCGTGACAGAGTGCGCTGAGAGACGGGCTAAAGTGATGCAAATGGTAGCATGTGCCTAAGATTTGCTTCAGATCATATCATTTCCATGCTGAAGTCTTTGCCTGCTGAACACCAAACTGAGGTTGATGAGCTACTTGTAGTGTTGGATCAAGCCAAGCGTTGCTGAGGTAAGGCTTGATGCGCCGCATTGGTTCAGCATTGCTATCGTGTCACTTCTTTGCACAAACAATAACGAACGCTATCAATGCAAGTATGAAAGGTATGATCCCAGTGTTTTTTCAATGTGAAGATGTGCTGATGTATGGAAGAAGCAAACATCGAGCTATTGAAGCTCACATTAAAAGATAGGCACACTAGCAGAGCTCAATGCTCAAGTGACGATGACAACAATTGAATTATGCGGTGCAGATTTGCAACATCTCTGCGAATGAAGGAGGTAACTAGACACGATACTATAGTTGGGCCGCACAACCTAGTCATGCTCCTGTAGACGGTTCTGCACATGAGGGTGTAAGTAGCGTCACAAGTAAGGAAGCTGCAAATAAGCATTAAAGATGGCAACCCTTGTCAGGTCAGCACCAGCATCTTCATACCTTTTGGTTTCTCATACCAGCGGCGGCACAGAGCTCCTGCCACTGCCTGCATTTCAGCATCAGTGAATCTAACAACTTCTAGCACAATGCTTCCTCCTGCAGCAAAGAACACGTCGGGCATTTTTGCTTGTTCGATTGCAATAATTAATAGGCGATTCTCGGACCCTTCATCCCTGACAACTAGCGTGTTTGACTATTGACGATTCACTTAGGCCATGGACAGCGCAATGAGTTACAGTCGTCGAAAGTGAAGCAATTCGACACCGTAAACACAAACTATATGTGCTCTTCCTCTATTTCTGGATCATTAGGCAATCGCTATCAACTTCACATATTTCTTGCAGTTATCTTGCGTACGCAATACCATAGTCAAAAAATGTACCAGTCCTCTACATTACCCACATGCTTGGTCGATGGCCACGTTACAAAGCGACTCATCTGAGCTCATGTTTTGCCTTGTAGCTAACTACAACACCAGCACATTTACAAGCCCTTTGAGTTTTCCTCCGTTTTGCAGTCTGCTACTCGTAACACAGTCAGCCATCAACTTTGACTTGGAAATGCCGCGTGTTGAATCGTCCGTATTCAACAGTAGCGTTAGTACTGCAGACGTAAAGCTTGAGCCAAAGGGTTGCAGCGCTTGCTCAATTATATCTTTGTCTGAATGACGCTCTTTGCTGCGAAGCAACAATACAATGTATAACTACAGCAGCATGCAAAAAAGCGTTCAATTCAAACTCATGCTGAATTGACTCATTACATGTGATAGCAAAGCTACTCTTCTACACTCTTCTCACTCACTTACTCACGTCTGTAAACTCTTTGTTTACAACGGCGCAGTCCTTGTGCAACAACACCGAGCTCTGCGAGGGCTTCTGAGCGTCGCCCACGGTAGTCTCGTCAGCGACCATATGGCCCTGCGATGTCGTGCCGTTTGAAATGGTCGTGGATGTGATGGCGCCGTTGATGGACGCAGAGATGTTGTTGAACTTGGCCATAATGGTGTCCTTCAAGACACCATCGTGCGTGAACAGGCCAAAATAGGCCTCCACCGTCTCGTTAGCCTCGAGCGTAGGCAATTTCCACGGCTCGTCAAAGGCCGAGAAGTAGTAGTACGCGAAGTCCTTCTCCTCTGCAAGAGCGTAGAAGTCGTAGAAGAACTTGGCGGCGTTGGCCTCCGTGGCAGGACTGGCGCCAGCGCCGACGCCGTCCGAGGCCCAGCCGGTCTCGCCTATGACCACCTTCTTACTGTAGGTACTAGCAGTCTTCACGAGTACCGAAAAGCGCTTGTAAAAGTGATCGACGGCACTATCAATTTCCATATTCTCCCAGAATGGGAAGTAGTTGGCCGACACGTAGTCTACGGCCTCAATCAATTCCGGATACGCCGAGTACGTATCACCAATGTCGGCGATCGTGAGCGGAATGCTAGCGGCGGCCGAGTTGTCCTGGCACAGTGTACGAATCTCCATCAGATTTGAAATAGCCACTGCAACTGTTACGTCACCACGGTATACGGCCTCGCTGCCTACATGGACACCCACTATGTTGTCGGCAGTCACGAGACCGGTTTGCAGTAGCACCTTGAACGCAGCCTTTTCTGCCTCAAAACTGGACGTGGACGAGTCCACCCACATGCCCAGCTCAATCTTGAATCCAGCCTAAATGGCCACCGGCACCAACGTGGTGGCTTGGTCGCAGTCCGTCAGCGAGTACAGCCGGATGACGTCGGTCACGCTTTTGAGCGTGACCAGCTCCGTAGCGATCTGCAAGGCAGATTTACACTTGACGTCGGGCGTAGCCCAGTCGGGACCAGCGCGGATGTTGTAGTTGATGCCCTTGCACTTGAAGTTATTGGCATTCGCCATGCCAAAGATGGCAGTGGCCATGATTAGAACGAAAGTCGTACGTAGGACGTTCACCATGATGATTGAAGTCGGGGCTCTTGAAATGAGAAAATAAACTTATGAAGACGACAAGAGTTTTGAAAATGACAAAGTAGCTCGTGCCACGGGCCACGACTTATCAAAGTCCGGTCAGATCACTCGCCAGTGCCATCTGGATCGCATCATGGTGCTTAGATATTTCGATAGCCGTGTGACCACAATTGGCGAAATCTGTCATCAAGCACGCAGTTGCGATTTGCAACGCTACGTGGGGACAAAGAGCAAAACGTGCGCTGAAAGACGTCCTGATCCAGCATTACGATGCGCCACTTGAAAACTTTACGATGGAATAGAGATTGTAGTGATTGCAAAGTCTCTTTAAATAGCCACCGATGTTTATCATATGCCTGTGGCTTTAGGACAAGAACCTCACGAAGGCGAGGCCTTGCAATTGCCGCTTATGGTCCAGGTCACATACGCGCAAACTTCGTGCTCGGCATTTTCATAGCGCTGAAAGTGATCATCGAAAATGTATAATGCGCTAACACCGCACAATGGGTTATGAGCCACATTGAGCTCCTCGACGCGTGTATCTTTTCTTATAAAGCGTGCGATGACTTCATCCCTGGTATTGCAGCAATAAGGTCTCCATTTCGGTGCGCAAACGATTGAGTGTGACTCCGAGCTCTGGTAGCAATAGAATTCCTGCCCAGAAGCCCCTGCGTACACATCGCACTATCCGAAGTCTGCTGAGGTTCACTTTTTGCGCTGGGTTGCCACTGGCGTAAGATGCCCAGAGGCTCAGTACACAGCTGCAGTTGTGCATTACTGCAAGGAACGAGTAGCACTGAAAGACGAAAAGACTTGGCCGGCTGCAGTCAAACCAGCAAAGCTTCAACCGAGAACGTTGCCATCTTTCTCTGGTCCTCGTTCAGCAGATTCTGGTACTTTTGCTATCTGTACTGTTCCCGACAAGACGCCGTTCTAGACGCTAACGTGAAAAATTGCAGCCTCCGTCGCCATCAAGTCTCTGGATCCCTCTGTCGACTACGTGCGCGTCCTACAGACCTCCCATCGAAGTTAACTACATGGGTACGGGGGCCATGCAGCACTTCCATCGTTTGCTTCTCATCGTAGAGATATGATTAATAATAACAAGGTTGCTGCTGTTGAAGAAGGACAGCACTCATGCCACGAGCAGCAGTCTACAGTCGCAACCGATTCTCCTTCTAAGTTGCTGCATCGTGAGCAAGATACGGCGACGTGCCACGTCACCTCATCTTCATTGCAGCCAGAGTGGCTGTTCTCATATTCAGGAATCACTTGGGCGGGTAGTGCAAACTAAGCCAAATCTTCGCTATTCACGCAACTAGTTGGCCAGAAACGTGAACATCGGAGACCAACCACGCTAATGGACACCTTAATTGAGGCTCCTGAACGTCTGCGACGAGCGGAGACGGTGCTACGCCATCGCACGAGCCGCATCATTCTGGTGCTGGAGCAATGTATGGACTCACACAACCATCAAGCCGTGCTGCGGACTGCCGAGGCACTGGGTATCCAGCACGTGTGGCTTATCACTGCCAATGACAAGCAGCTTAAGACGCACAAGAAGAGCAGCGGTAAGAAGATCACCAAGAACTGCGCCGTGTGGCTCACGATACGCGAATTCCCGACCATTGCAGCCTGTCTAGAGGCACTAAGAGTGAGCGAGACGACCGTCTGGGCCACCGACCTGTCACCGCAAGCGGAGCCGCTCGCAATGGACGACAAGCCCAGTGAACTGCCTGCGCGCTTGGCACTTGTCATTGGACGTGAAACGGATGGGGTGAGTGCCGAGATGCTGCAAGCGGCGCACCGACGAGTATATTTGCCGCTCTTTGGCTTCAGCGAGAGCCTCAACCTGTCGGTGGCCACAGCGCTGGTACTTCAGCGGCTATTGGACTGGTTTCCACAGGTGCGTGGAGATCTCGATGAGCACGAGAAGCAGCAGATTCGTAAGCAATGGCATCCTCAGCTGGTGAGCAATCCGACGCAAGTACTTCAGGCCGAACCGTGGATTTCGGGTCGAGTACCAATCCGTCCACTTGACGACTTGCGTCGCAAAACGTACGACGTGTGGATTCCTAAGAGTGTTCGACGACGCGAGCAAGACATGCCAGAAGTGAAAGAGCGATTGGGTAAGCGAAAACGGCAAGCAGATAACAAGGAGCTGACAACGAAGTGCAGTAAGGCGGAATGATAGAGTATATGCAGGATAGGATAGACTAAGGGAGCTGACCGAGCCTCAAGCAGAGACCACTAACACACAGGAAAGATGCTCATGTGTCTTCTCATTTTTCACGATGACAGCTTTCAATGTCTTAATCTTGTGCAATGCTCCCTTATTCTGTTCCTCCACTTTGCGAAGCAACACTGAAGGAGGCTACCGCACCTCCTCCATGTGGTTCTGCTCGTATAGTACTCGTACGCATGCTCTTTGCGCTAGAATGTAAACCTCTTGGACATCGTATCGAAGCCTCCATACAAACTAAACGCTCTACGTTTACTCCACTGATTAGCCGCTTGGTGATGTCCGCGTGCACCGCGTTTATTTCGGCTAGTGCCAAAGTTGCTGTGGCACATGAGCTCAGACTCGCATAATTTTATTGCAACTTCCTAGTTGAATTCCTGTCTCGGTATCGTTCGTAGCATCCACAGTCGTGTCTTCGCTTCCTTAGTACACACCGCAAATTCTTTTGCATTTAAGTCTTCTCACCAGATGTCAGCATCACCGAGTCGAAGTTTTGAGTCTTAAGGCTCCACCTGTAGCTTTGTCTTCACTGTCAGTATCATTGTTATCTCCATCCTTCATGATGCCTGCCCCCCGTCTCAGTTTCGTACAATTGAGCTTGTTAGATACAACATGCGACTAGTTCCCCTCAGTCCTACGATAACAGTTCACTTCCAGAAGCTTGACGGGCCTACGTAGCTTCACCTCTTTGCTTTTTGCTTGCTTGCCTGCTGCAGACTTGCTACGAAGGTGATAGTGCTGGTGCAACACACAGTTATTGTCCAATTGTGTAATCGCTTGGGATAGACCGTCTAAATCCAGTGTGCACGCTCATAATTGTTAGGCTTTTTTGCATTCTACCAAAGCTACAAACTAGCATATCACCAGTCATATAGGCCGAATAGTCTCTTTATTACCACCATACGACGGTAACAGGTATTCCAGCCCTTGGGACGACCTCATGGCGCTGGCTGAAAAAAAAGTCTCTCGGTTACATTCGGCAACCCTCAATACTTTATCATATAAAAATCGTATACGTTACCTAATGCACCAATTTGCGACACAATTTCCACAAGTGGCAGTCTAGAAAAAGCTAAAATACAAAAAACAAGTTTAATTGACACTTCCAAGTGTAAGACAATGCCAGCGTTGCTGTGGCTGTTGCTACTGCTTGTGGCCTTGATGATGGCCCTCACTAGCAGCGCTACCCTACGAAAGCATGCTTTTATCTGGTTCTCGTACGCGACGATCACGGGCTGGTATTACTTTCGCGTGTTATACAAGAAATACTGGAGCAACAACAATAAGGACGACGTGACATCCCTGCGCTCTAGCAACAGAAGCAGCAGTAGCAAAAGCCTCACGCCTTCATCCAGGAAAGCCGTCGAAAGCCTGTTTGATCCTCATCTCGTTTACGTTGAGCCACGTGAGGTGGCTGAGCAGCACCAGTTGGAACGTAGTGGCTCAAGCAGCTTGAGCGACTCGGTTTCCAGCGGCAGCTATGACGACATTGCTGCGACCCCGACCAAGCACAAGAGACGATTTCTTCGTAGTCGAAGGAAGGCTGCGGCTGAAGAAGCCATGCGCCGTGTGAGTGACACAAGCTCGACAGATTTTCTTCTTAATTTCGGGTGCGTCCGAGTCGAACGTGTCGTTGAGCAATACCGTTACGAGAAGGACGTACACTGGGCGAAAGAAGCCCGTGTCGTGGGAAGATTGAGGAGCAGTCAGTGGAGAAGTGTCAACATACATAAGCTATCAACGTTATGGATGGCAGAACGTACGAGGCAAGTCGGAGCAAATTATTGCCCTAATGTTAAACCCGTTTAACTATAACGTACATGGACAAGGACCGTATGTAACTGTAACTGTAACATGGAAGTGTTGCCAATTCATTTTGCAGAATTATCGTATATGTTTATTTTTGTCCAATGAGATGCAATGTTAAGAATTAACGACGTTTTAACATCATAAAGACGAGCATGTTTGGGTTTAATGTGAACAAACTCAAGCCTAATCTTAAGATGGCGGTGCATCGTATTGGCATTGTTAAGAACAAGAAGGCAAATGCAGCAGTAGCACAGCGACGTGAAGTCGCGCGGTTACTTGGTGATGGAAAAGAGGAGAAAGCGCGTATTCGAGTGAGTGCGATTGAGACTTTGAGCTCTGTTTTTTTTGCGTCGTTTTTACGTGTTTTTATACTGGTTTTATCAGGTGGAAGGAATTATTCGTGATGATTTTACAATGGAAGGTTACGAAATTTTGGAGCTCTTGTGTGAACTTTTGGCCGAGCGAGCGGTGTGTTCGATTGCTGTCGTTAACTGATGGATGGCCGCAGAGAACTAATGTTATTGCTATTGTTTTGGTAGAACCTGCTCAAGACAGAGCCTGACTGTCCGTACGACATGCGTGAAGCTGTATGCACGCTGATCTGGTCGGCAAGTCGTACGGAGATCCCGGAGCTGCTGGAGGTCAAGAAGCAGCTTACCAAAAAATACGGACGAGATTTTGAGGCTGCAGCTATCCGCAATGTGGACAAATGCGTGAATGAACGCGTGATCCAGAAACTCAGTGTGCATCCGCCGAGTGCATTTCTTGTGATTAGTTATATGCAGGAGATTGCCAAAGAATTTAAGGTGGACTGGGAACCCGACGAAGTACAGGTGGTGGACCCACTGGCACCGATTCCGGCACCAACTGGTACCACTGTCATGAATGCCGGTGTCTCTGGACCAGACTTTGCTGCACTCTACGCATCAGTAAGGTTATCTGCATACTGTTATGACCCCTTGAAAGTGTAAACTTGCGTCATAAACGGGCTAACGGGATTGTTTTGCAATGCATGCAGGCCCCTCCACCTGGCGCTAGCCTGTCTCACTTGCCAAAAGCTCCTTCTGACCATACTAGCATGGAAGCTGCTGCTGCCCCGGCACCGCTTCAGACGTCCCTGTCACGGCGGACAGTGAACACGTACACGAACCAGCCAACGCACTATTACTCTACAACGACGTCGCAGCCACTTTCGGTACAGCAGTCCGATGACGTTCTTGCAGAACCGATACAACCGGCACCAGCATTGCCAAATGAGCGCCTTTCTTCTTCTGCCGCCGCGGCTTCGTCAGGTCCAGCTCCAGGCTCAGCCCCAGCAAGGAACGAAGGCATCCCAGATTTTGACGAGCTTACAGCACGCTTCGAGCGACTTCGCAAGCGCCAAGACCGCCATGACCAGGATAATACTTCGTTTACATTTTAAATGTACTTATATCAAATACCATGCTTGTCACGATAGGCTTCTCATAGCTTTGCTTATGAAGCAAATTGAT
Organism: Peronospora farinosa; assembly: GCA_947646735.1. Lineage (NCBI taxonomy): Eukaryota > Oomycota > Peronosporomycetes > Peronosporales > Peronosporaceae > Peronospora > Peronospora farinosa. Next base: position 180,462 of record CANTFK010000979.1, on the reverse strand, counting down.
TACTTTAGTGGCGTATCATGCTTCAACGGGTGATCAAATTGTTTCGACAGGATGAGACGCATTTGCTGTTTGGATTTCCATGATGTACGTTCCCTTGCTAGTATTTCTCACGCCTTCTTCCTTGAACGTATGTCGCGAGACGAATGATACTTTTTACTGGAATGCTATGCATATCCATTGACAACGACTGTCTGTAATTTGTACAGGTCGCAGTAAAGCCGTAGGGTTCCCATCGGGTTCCCATCAAACTTACACCGTGACGAAGAGCAGCTTCCGGAACATGTACTGGAACATGAGCAACAGCTTGTTCATCACACTGTTACGGGGTGCAACATGCAGCCTGGAGACCTCTTGGGTAGCGGTTCCACCAGTAAGAGTACGGATGAAAGCTTTATTTCAATGTTGGAGTTGAGCTGGCAAGGGTCCCGCGACATAGCGTTGGGAGACTGTGACATCACCCGATAATTCCTGCAGGACGGTGACACGGTGGTTATCACGGGGTTTGGACTTTGCGAAGGCAAGACCTCGCCTGCATGTCAGTGAGATGACCACTGCCACAGGAGGGGATTTCATCTGGCTTTTCAGTAGTACCGGGGTTAATGGTGATTAACAAACAGTTTGTCGCCGCGCACTGAGCGAAATTTTGCTTGTCATCATACGCTCTGCAATTCAGCTACATCCAGTTTTAAACAATTCCTTGAGAGGCACTTTCGTGGAAAACTCGGTGTGCACACTGACTGATGGAAACGTCAGCTCACTGTCAAGCTCCATTAAAGGCAGCCTGGGTCCATTAACCTCTTCTATTGTATCACTGTCTCCATGCCTAGTGACATCAACGGTTCTATCGGAGTCATCCACGCCATTAACTTTGTCAACCAGCAGGGAAAGATCCACGCCTTGTCCGTGGAGCTTGGATTCTAATACCTTCTTCCACTCATCCACGACGACGTCAGCATTCAATATAGCTGCACCACTATGGCTGTCGCGTACGGCAGCTCGACTTTTCGGCTCCAAAGAAGCAGTAGGTACAATTCCCCATCGGTCGCGTAGGTAATCGAGTTTTAGTTGCTCGTCGTTAGTGTACATACCACTGACGGGGCCATTCTGTAGTGTTGAATGTATGGTGCGACTCGCTATAGAGCTTGAAGAAAAGGAGCACAGCACTTTCATCAGCATGGACAGCGACGGATAGTTGTCACTCAAGTAGCAGAAGTAATCATCTACGACAGGGAACTCGGCAATAAAGTCGGTCGTGAATACGCGCTGCGACTCGTGCAAATATGCTGTCACCTCTCCTCGCAGTGAGTTTGGTTTGCGCCCGAAAATGGACATAAAATACGACACGCTGAGATCACTCAAGGTGCTAAGCTTAGTGATCGCAGTGCTGTTAATGTCGCGAAGCCGAAAGCGTGGGTTCAGCACATAGGCCAATACGTAGAGAGGTTGCTCCATTTGCTTCCATACCATCTCCAACGCGAGCTGGACTGTGGTGAAGCCTTTGGCGGCGGTAAACAATACACTCAATTGCACCATCGCTTCTGAGAGCGTCAATCCAGTTCGACAGCTGCAAAAGACTTTCATAAAGGCGTGAAGCAAATTACACACACGCTCCAGTAAAGAGTGGTTGAATGCATTCTCCACCAACCTTTTAGCAGTCGCCACTCCTCTTTTCGTACTAGCACTGGAACTTTTATGGTCGAGCAACACCTGCATAAGCGTAGCACATGACTCCCAATCACGAAAGGGGCTTGCATGAGCGTCACTGTCCATTTCCGACAGCCGCTCCAACATACAAGTGCGAACGGACTCCAACTGCCATATCTCGATAAGCGAGGATACGACTGCAAACGTCTCTGGTGTCGCCAGTAGCTTAAGCAATGGAAACTGCAGCATACTCTCTATATCAGGTAGGAAGACAACTTGAGGCCAGTGTTTTGGTGAGCGCAGAATACCCACGGCACGCTGAGTAATCGAGTTGTACGGCAGCACTACCGCTGAGAGAGCCAATTTAGTCGTCGAAACACAAAGTCGAATGTGTTCATCCAACCATCTCGCGACTTCCAGTCCATGATTGTGCGCTAGTGCAGCCTCCACAGCTGCTTCTGATTTTTGTGCTCGGATGAACGAAAGTGGCACGATTGCCTTCCCATTCGTTAAAACTCCGTTGATCGCTAGTACCTGCATGCTTCCAAGTTGCTGGGCGATTGAAAAGTTGCAGTGCAGCATTACGGGCCACGACCCAAGTGACGCATCAGACAAGGTGTCGACGGCATTGTTGGAGAATGCAGACGTGCCTAGCTCGAGTGGAATGCGATTTTGCAACTTTGTAAGTTCACTGAAAAGCGTTGCAGTGTGAATTTTGTCCAGAATGTGCGTCCGTAAGTCAGTTGTGCTCGGCAAAAGAGCCAAGCCAGTGGCTCCAGTTACAGGAACCAGTGCGCAGAACAAATGCTTGACACTATCACTTTCTACCCACTCAAACGGCAAGTGGTGCTCAATAATAATGCGCATCAGCGCGCGGTGCACCGAGGTTTCATCGGGAGAAGGCAACGACGATTCATTATCCACGTCGAGTTTGGTACGCTTGGGTTCTGGCAATACGGTCGTGTCCAGCTTTGGTGCCGCACTTGCTCCATCGCCGAGCTTTGTGCTATATCCGGTTTCGTAAACCTTTGCAATTGCCGAAGGTTCCTTGGGCATGTGCAGACACTTGGCCAAGTGTGTCTGCATATTGCCCTTGCGCCCTATGATAATGGCCGGTTTCATTGATGTCTTCATGCTATCGGGCGCTTTTTCATACGCTTGCTGGCAAAAATTGCAACGCGCATAATAGTACGCGCTGCCTTTCTTGCGCTCAAGACGCGTAAAGTAATGCCACTCATCCAGCGCCAGTCGTGACGAGCCGTTATTAAAAGTAGTAGCGACAATGGACTCAGCAGACGACATGTGCGTTACTGCCAGTGCTCCTGCGGCCACCGTAGTGCCACGTGGGATAATATTGCTACGCTGGTACCATCTACGCTCCAGCGACGGCAGTTCTGCTTTAAAATGTCGACATAATGAGAGATGTTTCCTCATTTTTTCACGTCTGCCGACTAGTTTTTCCGGCACAAGCAGCGGTTTCTGATCCTCAGATGCTTCGTCATATACTTTCTCACAGTATTTGCACGTGGCGTAATAGAAATTTGACCTGCCAATGTATCCTTCGTCCTCTAAACGGTTAAAATGCGCCCATTCTTCCATCATACAGTGCTTCTTGTTACGTCCTTCATCGCTCTTCCTCTTGATCTTGCGCTTGCATTTTTCACCCGCTGACACCCCGTCATCAGTAGATTGAGTCGTACTTTTCTTTTCCAATGCAATTTGTTCAATCTTATACTGATGAGCATACATTGGGCAAGACTTAAGATGTGCACGCATGGCGGAGCGTCGTCCTGTAAGTTTAACGGGCGCATTCAAGAGCTGTTTCTGCTCAAATCCTGTGACGCAGTGGCGACATAATACGTACCAATAGGATGAGTTGGATACACGTCCTTCTTCTGATAGCTTTTGAAAGTGCGTCCATTCATTTAACGAGCAACCACGGCCCATTGTCTTCAACTTATAGTGTAAGTCAAACTGGACAGTCCGTCTGACGCGCTAGATTTTTTCTTAATATTGACGTGACTCTGAAGCCATTTTCTAGATTATAAAATTCAAATAAGCGGTGCGATTCAATGAATCGCTACGGACAGAAAATACCCATACCTCACTATTCACCCATACCCATGGGTATATGGGTGGATGTGGGCTTTATATACACATACCCATGGATATATGGGTGGATTGTGGGTAATAAAAAATTATAGTATGTGGTGATAGAACTCGGTCGGTAGCTTGGCCTATATCGACAAAATGCTGGGTATGGGTAGGTATGGCGTACTCCACGTCACGTGGGTGCAATGGGTACGAAACCCCCCCCTTAGGTGTGGGTACCCATGGGTATGCTCGCAGAACGCGATCAGATTTCTGCAGATTCTGGCGATGCATTTGCTGAAAACAATCAGGTATTAGGAGACTCATAACGTGCTGCATAAGCTGAAAAAAAGCAAGTGCAGCACCGAGCATTGTCATACATTGAAGGGCTCTCTCAGATTAATCTCGCTTAGCAGTAGTTCCCACAAAGCTGCAGACGATAGAGCTGCATGTTCTGATCGAAAACTTGAGACTCAAAGCTTGCAGAGGATAAGCTCGCATTGGACACGGCCGTACAGAACAAGCAACTTGTTGTACAGCAAAAAGTACTACAGCAGGATGATGTGAGTGCAAAACTGCACACATCGACACCTATGCACGAATGTTGATGCAAGTCGAGGTCGCGCGATGGGCTCAATTCTTCCATACCTTCCTCGCTATGAAATATGACAAGTTTACTAATATCGAGGATCTTGGGACCAGCGCCTAAGATTGCGCTGCAGAACGAGCTAAGTGGCTTGGAATCCATTGCTGAGAAATTCAAAGAACACATTCACCATTAAGAGCTCAAGATTGATGGTGAGAACGCAAGTGTAGCGCATTGGAAATCTGCAGCAGGAGCTACGTCAGTACAAAATTTGCACGTGCTGCTGGGCAGCGTTATTTTTGCGAGAAGGCCTGAACTATGGGGGATGGTTTGGCGTTGGGTGTGGTGCTACGGCATTGAAGAGGTTTGCTGGTGTCCACAGATCGACCTGCTAGTAGTCCTGTTGCAAGAGGCCGCATCTTCGCATTGGATGGTATAGCGACTCGCAGCGACTCTCTTTTACACAGTTCATCGATGCGCTTGGCTGTATAAGTTGTGCACGTGTTTGGCGAAATAAGTGGACTGACATGCACGAAGCCGAACGGCTGAAGTAGCTTTGTAGTACGAGCAAAGCGTATCGTCGACGTTTGAAAAGCGGTGGTGAATCTACTTGTGCCATGATCTTTTTAAACAAGTTATAGTAGGTGTGTGACGTCATGCTATGCTCAGCACACACACCACACTCTTGTTCGTGTCCTTTTAACGTCAGTCACATTTGAAAATTACAGACCTCTGCGTCTACTCCTAACGTATCGTCGACCTCTTCAAATGTATGCGGCTAATTATTTTAAAACTGAAAAACATGACTCTACTTGTCCTTGGTGATCGTGTAGCTCACCACCGCGGTCTTGACTTTTCATTCTTTCAAGAAGCGTATCCTTTCTAAAGTAAAAAGTTGATACCTTATCGACACTTTATAGATGATCAATTTCATTGCCAAGAAGTATCCGTTCTACAAAAAAAGAATTCCTATATGTTTCTGGGATAATTGTATCCGTCGGTACTCTATAGAGTATTGTCCCACATGTATCACTGTACCATGTACGTCCTAAAGCTGTCGCCATCGAGAAAATGCCTTCAAACGAAGGGTATTCCAGTGTCTTATAGTGACACCGACCACCAAGTTGTTGCATGAAGAAGGTACACCATCGGCCAAGAGTGCAACTCGTAAATAATTTCTTCGCACTTTGCTGGCAATTGCGCTCTTCTGACCAAAGTACTACGGTCCGTAGCCAGTCACTACGACTGATTTCTTTTGTAGACAAACATCATGGCGCTACTGCAAGCAGTACATCGCGCATAGAATGTTTCGTTAAGTGCGACGCTATCCAAGTGATTGGCAAAGCGTATCTTCCTCCCTTCACAAGTATTTTTGCTCCGTGGACATCAACGAGCAAAGAGAGCGAGTGTAAAAAGAGAGAGGGAGATTGTAAACTTAACAGCCAGCAAACATGGGAAGTAGCGAGTCGAGTCAAGTGATTAAGGACGACGCACGTCGACAGCGTTCGACGGTAAGTCGCAATGCATCGGCCCGGTCGCAACAACAGGACAAGAAAAAGCCGACAAAAGCCTCAAAGAAGGAGGCGACGACGGCTAACAACGGTTCCTCGACCGACGTTTCGATCGTGCAGGACGGCTCGTCGACCAATGTTTCGACGGCCAAGGACGGTACGACGACGGCCATCACCACGAGCGCCGACGGACACACCGTTACGACCGTGGTCACGAGACCTGATGGCTCCAGTGAGACGACCATTGAAATCATCACCACCACGGAGACAGAGGTGGACGTGACGCAACAGATCGAAAGCCCCACGGCGGCGGCTGTGGCGCACGCTGTGGCCGACTTTGAGAGCGTGAGCGAGGAGAGCACGAGCGAGGAGAGCACGAGCATCCAGAACCTTGCAGAGCTTGCTTGGCACGCCTGGAGCGAAAGCGCCACGGCTGCCGCCATGGGCGTGAAGGAGACGACAGCCGAGATACTGCGTATCTTGAGCGACAACTCGGGTGTGCTCTTCACCAGTACCGTCGTGACGCCTCAGACCGTGCGAGACGATATCATCGACGGTCAGGCTGGTAAAGAGTGGAAAAAGGAGGACTTTCAAAAGTTGGTGCCTGGCTTCTTAACCTATGTGACGAGCCACGGTCGCCGCTTTGAGACAGTGACTGCTGTGGAGCTCTTCATCTTTGCGCGTGCTTTTTGTCGTTTCCGTGTGCTGAAATATAAAGTGGATCAAGAGAAAGAAAAACAAAAAAGTATGGCGGAGCGTGTGCTTGGTGTTGCTGAGCGCCGCTCCAAGGAGCGCAAACTGGCGTGGGAATTGGCTCGCGCATTCACGCTCTACTACCCCGAGTTCCCCATCCGCCGCCGCGGTCTACGCTTCAGTAAGACCAATGCAGTGCTCATGGACCAAGCTCCTGTAGAGAACGAGTCGTCATTTGAGTTTATTCTGATGAATCGTCGGTTGTCCAAGTGGCTTCGCAAGGTCATCGTGATTTCGCTATTGCGTGATGCATCCGAGGACTGCACTCGTGCGGAAAATGTAATTGTGCTTCACGATGGAGAGGTTGTGCGTAGCGGTTCGTGGGAACAGATGATCAAGTACATGCAAGAACTAGGTGTTCAATGTCCCTCACAAAAAGATGTGGCCCTGTGTATGGGTGATAAGAACACGACAGCAGCGCTATTTGACCATCACGAGGCATCGATAAAGCAAACAGCAATCGTTAGACTTGCCGACGAGGTAATTATAATGTCCGGATCGCCCATTGTCGATGGAGAAGAAGACAGCGAGAGTTATCTCATGCAAACCGGCAGCTATAACAACGTGCAAGCTTTACCAACGACGAAGCAAGCTGAGACACTTTTGGATAAACGTGTGCGTGAATGTTACATGTACGAGGCGCGCTCGGAAAAAGAGTCCTACGACTGCGATGACATTGAAGACGACAGAGGCAAATTTGATGCTGGCGATTGGCTTATGTCCTGGTTCAAGCAACAAACCCATGGTCCACCACTCACCACAAAGGCCGCTGCTCGAAAACTCATCGCCAACTGGACGACCAAAATAGAGCAAAAGCCGAAAAACTCTGATGGAGCAGTAAAATCAGAAGTGTTCCGCTGGGAGAAAGCTGACGGCAGCATCGTGACCAAGACTGTGCGCACGACGACGCGTACCGAGACGTCCCCCGCCGGTGAGCTCGTGACGACGATCGAGGTGGAGACGGCGACAGAGACGGAGACGAAGGGAGGTGCTACGAGCACGACAGTGGAGACGACGACAGAGACGGCCACCGAGATGGATGTGATGACGTCGGACGTCGCTTCGACCGCGGGCATGACCGCGATCAGCTCAACGGAGGAAGCTGGCGCAACGCCGGGCGAGACAGTGAAGACGGAGGTGTTCCGCTCCGAGGAAGCTGACGGCAGCATCGTGACCAAGACTGTGCGCACGACGACGCGTACCGAGACGTCCCCCGCCGGTGAGCTCGTGACGACGATCGAGGTGGAGACGGCGACAGAGACGGAGACGAAGGGAGGTGCTACGAGCACGACAGTGGAGACGACGACAGAGACGGCCACCGAGATGGATGTGATGACGTCGGACGTCGCTTCGACCGCGGGCATGACCGCGATCAGCTCAACGGAGGAAGCTGGCGCAACGCCGGGCGAGACAGTGAAGACGGAGGTGTTCCGCTCCGAGGAAGCTGACGGCAGCATCGTGACCAAGACTGTGCGCACGACGACGCGTACCGAGACGTCCCCCGCCGGTGAGCTCGTGACGACGATCGAGGTGGAGACGGCGACAGAGACGGAGACGAAGGGAGGTGCTACGAGCACGACAGTGGAGACGACGACAGAGACGGCCACCGAGATGGATGTGATGACGTCGGACGTCGCTTCGACCGCGGGCATGACCGCGATCAGCTCAACGGAGGAAGCTGGCGCAACGCCGGGCGAGACAGTGAAGACGGAGGTGTTCCGCTCCGAGGAAGCTGACGGCAGCATCGTGACCAAGACTGTGCGCACGACGACGCGTACCGAGACGTCCCCCGCCGGTGAGCTCGTGACGACGATCGAGGTGGAGACGGCGACAGAGACGGAGACGAAGGGAGGTGCTACGAGCACGACAGTGGAGACGACGACAGAGACGGCCACCGAGATGGATGTGATGACGTCGGACGTCGCTTCGACCGCGGGCATGACCGCGATCAGCTCAACGGAGGAAGCTGGCGCAACGCCGGGCGAGACAGTGAAGACGGAGGTGTTCCGCTCCGAGGAAGCTGACGGCAGCATCGTGACCAAGACTGTGCGCACGACGACGCGTACCGAGACGTCCCCCGCCGGTGAGCTCGTGACGACGATCGAGGTGGAGACGGCGACAGAGACGGAGACGAAGGGAGGTGCTACGAGCACGACAGTGGAGACGACGACAGAGACGGCCACCGAGATGGATGTGATGACGTCGGACGTCGCTTCGACCGCGGGCATGACCGCGATCAGCTCAACGGAGGAAGCTGGCGCAACGCCGGGCGAGACAGTGAAGACGGGGGTGTTCCGCTCCGAGGGGGGGGGGGGGAGCATCGGGACCAAGGCGGCGCCCCCGACCACCCCCCACGCGACCGGGGGAAGAGAGGAAGGGAAGAGACGACCGAGGAGACCGTGGACGAGACCGATGTGAAGGAGGGCAAGAAGCCCAAGTCGAAGAAAAACCGCAAGCCGAAGCGCAAGCCGACTGCGGGCACGACCGAGGACGAGACCACGGAGGTGACGGAAGTGACTACTGAGACGGTTGTAGTGACCGAGGAAGTGCCAGCTACTACGGAGGAGACGACGGAGGTGACGGAAGTGACCACCGAGACGTTCGATATCACGGAAGTGAAACCCGAAGAGACGACGGAAGTGATCGAAGTGACGGAGGTGACCACCACCGAGACGACCGAGGAAACCGTGGACGAGACCGATGTGAAGGAGGGCAAGAAGCCCAAGTCGAAGAAAAACCGCAAGCCGAAGCGCAAGCCGACTGCGGGCACGACCGAGGACGAGACCACGGAGGTGACGGAAGTGACTACTGAGACGGTTGTAGTGACCGAGGAAGTGCCAGCTACTACGGAGGAGACGACGGAGGTGACGGAAGTGACGGAAGTGACCACCGAGACGTTCGATATCACGGAAGTGAAACCCGAAAAGACGACGGAAGTGATCGAAGTGACGGAGGTGACCACCACCGAGACGACCGAGGAAACCGTGGACGAGACCGATGTGAAGGAGGGCAAGAAGCCCAAGTCGAAGAAAAACCGCAAGCCGAAGCGCAAGCCGACTGCGGGCACGATCGAGGACGAGACCACGGAGGTGACGGAAGTGACTACTGAGACGGTTGTAGTGACCGAGGAAGTGCCAGCTACTACGGAGGAGACGACGGAGGTGACGGAAGTGACCACCGAGACGTTCGATATCACGGAAGTGAAACCCGAAGAGACGACGGAAGTGATCGAAGTGACGGAGGTGACCACCACCGAGACGACCGAGGAAACCGTGGACGAGACCGATGTGAAGGAGGGCAAGAAGCCCAAGTCGAAGAAAAACCGCAAGCCGAAGCGCAAGCCGACTGCGGGCACGATCGAGGACGAGACCACGGAGGTGACGGAAGTGACTACTGAGACGGTTGTAGTGACCGAGGAAGTGCCAGCTACTACGGAGGAGACGACGGAGGTGACGGAAGTGACCACCGAGACGTTCGATATCACGGAAGTGAAACCCGAAGAGACGACGGAAGTGATCGAAGTGACGGAGGTGACCACCACCGAGACGACCGAGGAGACCGTGGACGAGACCGATGTGAAGGAGGGCAAGAAGCCCAAGTCGAAGAAAAACCGCAAGCCGAAGCGCAAGCCGACTGCGGGCACGATCGAGGACGAGACCACGGAGGTGACGGAAGTGACTACTGAGACGGTTGTAGTGACCGAGGAAGTGCCAGCTACTACGGAGGAGACGACGGAGGTGACGGAAGTGACCACCGAGACGTTCGATATCACGGAAGTGAAACCCGAAGAGACGACGGAAGTGATCGAAGTGACGGAGGTGACCACCACCGAGACGACCGAGGAGACCGTGGACGAGACCGATGTGAAGGAGGGCAAGAAGCCCAAGTCGAAGAAAAACCGCAAGCCGAAGCGCAAGCCGACTGCGGGCACGACCGAGGACGAGACCACGGAGGTGACGGAAGTGACTACTGAGACGGTTGTAGTGACCGAGGAAGTGCCAGCCACTACGGAGGAGACGACGGAGGTGACGGAAGTGACCACCGAGACGTTCGATATCACGGAAGTGAAACCCGAAGAGACGACGGAAGTGATCGAAGTGACGGAAGTGACCACCACCGAGACGACCGAGGAGACCGTGGACGAGACCGATGTGAAGGAGGGCAAGAAGCCCAAGTCGAAGAAAAACCGCAAGCCGAAGCGCAAGCCGACTGCGGGCACGATCGAGGACGAGACCACGGAGGTGACGGAAGTGACTACTGAGACGGTTGTAGTGACCGAGGAAGTGCCAGCTACTACGGAGGAGACGACGGAGGTGACGGAAGTGACCACCGAGACGTTCGATATCACGGAAGTGAAACCCGAAGAGACGACGGAAGTGATCGAAGTGACGGAAGTGACCACCACCGAGACGACCGAGGAGACCGTGGACGAGACCGATGTGAAGGAGGGCAAGAAGCCCAAGTCGAAGAAAAACCGCAAGCCGAAGCGCAAGCCGACTGCGGGCACGATCGAGGACGAGACCACGGAGGTGACGGAAGTGACTACTGAGACGGTTGTAGTGACCGAGGAAGTGCCAGCCACTACGGAGGAGACGACGGAGGTGACGGAAGTGACCACCGAGACGTTCGATATCACGGAAGTGAAACCCGAAGAGACGACGGAAGTGATCGAAGTGACGGAAGTGACCACCACCGAGACGACCGAGGAAACCGTGGACGAGACCGATGTGAAGGAGGGCAAGAAGCCCAAGTCGAAGAAAAACCGCAAGCCGAAGCGCAAGCCGACTGCGGGCACGATCGAGGACGAGACCACGGAGGTGACGGAAGTGACTACTGAGACGGTTGTAGTGACCGAGGAAGTGCCAGCCACTACGGAGGAGACGACCGAGGTGACGGAAGTGACCACCGAGACGTTCGATATCACGGAAGTGAAACCCGAAGAGACGACGGAAGTGATCGAAGTGACGGAAGTGACCACCACCGAGACGACCGAGGAGACCGTGGACGAGACCGATGTGAAGGAGGGCAAGAAGCCCAAGTCGAAGAAAAACCGCAAGCCGAAGCGCAAGCCGACTGCGGGCACGATCGAGGACGAGACCACGGAGGTGACGGAAGTGACTACTGAGACGGTTGTAGTGACCGAGGAAGTGCCAGCTACTACGGAGGAGACGACGGAGGTGACGGAAGTGACCACCGAGACGTTCGATATCACGGAAGTGAAACCCGAAGAGACGACGGAAGTGATCGAAGTGACGGAAGTGACCACCACCGAGACGACCGAGGAGACCGTGGACGAGACCGATGTGAAGGAGGGCAAGAAGCCCAAGTCGAAGAAAAACCGCAAGCCGAAGCGCAAGCCGACTGCGGGCACGATCGAGGACGAGACCACGGAGGTGACGGAAGTGACTACTGAGACGGTTGTAGTGACCGAGGAAGTGCCAGCTACTACGGAGGAGACGACGGAGGTGACGGAAGTGACCACCGAGACGTTCGATATCACGGAAGTGAAACCCGAAGAGACGACGGAAGTGATCGAAGTGACGGAGGTGACCACCACCGAGACGACCGAGGAAACCGTGGACGAGACCGATGTGAAGGAGGGCAAGAAGCCCAAGTCGAAGAAAAACCGCAAGCCGAAGCGCAAGCCGACTGCGGGCACGATCGAGGACGAGACCACGGAGGTGACGGAAGTGACTACTGAGACGGTTGTAGTGACCGAGGAAGTGCCAGCCACTACGGAGGAGACGACGGAGGTGACGGAAGTGACCACCGAGACGTTCGATATCACGGAAGTGAAACCCGAAGAGACGACGGAAGTGATCGAAGTGACGGAAGTGACCACCACCGAGACGACCGAGGAAACCGTGGACGAGACCGATGTGAAGGAGGGCAAGAAGCCCAAGTCGAAGAAAAACCGCAAGCCGAAGCGCAAGCCGACTGCGGGCACGATCGAGGACGAGACCACGGAGGTGACGGAAGTGACTACTGAGACGGTTGTAGTGACCGAGGAAGTGCCAGCTACTACGGAGGAGACGACGGAGGTGACGGAAGTGACCACCGAGACGTTCGATATCACGGAAGTGAAACCCGAAGAGACGACGGAAGTGATCGAAGTGACGGAGGTGACCACCACCGAGACGACCGAGGAAACCGTGGACGAGACCGATGTGAAGGAGGGCAAGAAGCCCAAGTCGAAGAAAAACCGCAAGCCGAAGCGCAAGCCGACTGCGGGCACGATCGAGGACGAGACCACGGAGGTGACGGAAGTGACTACTGAGACGGTTGTAGTGACCGAGGAAGTGCCAGCCACTACGGAGGAGACGACGGAGGTGACGGAAGTGACCACCGAGACGTTCGATATCACGGAAGTGAAACCCGAAGAGACGACGGAAGTGATCGAAGTGACGGAAGTGACCACCACCGAGACGACCGAGGAGACCGTGGACGAGACCGATGTGAAGGAGGGCAAGAAGCCCAAGTCGAAGAAAAACCGCAAGCCGAAGCGCAAGCCGACTGCGGGCACGATCGAGGACGAGACCACGGAGGTGACGGAAGTGACTACTGAGACGGTTGTAGTGACCGAGGAAGTGCCAGCCACTACGGAGGAGACGACGGAGGTGACGGAAGTGACCACCGAGACGTTCGATATCACGGAAGTGAAACCCGAAGAGACGACGGAAGTGATCGAAGTGACGGAGGTGACCACCACCGAGACGACCGAGGAAACCGTGGACGAGACCGATGTGAAGGAGGGCAAGAAGCCCAAGTCGAAGAAAAACCGCAAGCCGAAGCGCAAGCCGACTGCGGGCACGATCGAGGACGAGACCACGGAGGTGACGGAAGTGACTACTGAGACGGTTGTAGTGACCGAGGAAGTGCCAGCTACTACGGAGGAGACGACGGAGGTGACGGAAGTGACCACCGAGACGTTCGATATCACGGAAGTGAAACCCGAAGAGACGACGGAAGTGATCGAAGTGACGGAGGTGACCACCACCGAGACGACCGAGGAAACCGTGGACGAGACCGATGTGAAGGAGGGCAAGAAGCCCAAGTCGAAGAAAAACCGCAAGCCGAAGCGCAAGCCGACTGCGGGCACGATCGAGGACGAGACCACGGAGGTGACGGAAGTGACTACTGAGACGGTTGTAGTGACCGAGGAAGTGCCAGCCACTACGGAGGAGACGACGGAGGTGACGGAAGTGACCACCGAGACGTTCGATATCACGGAAGTGAAACCCGAAGAGACGACGGAAGTGATCGAAGTGACGGAAGTGACCACCACCGAGACGACCGAGGAGACCGTGGACGAGACCGATGTGAAGGAGGGCAAGAAGCCCAAGTCGAAGAAAAACCGCAAGCCGAAGCGCAAGCCGACTGCGGGCACGATCGAGGACGAGACCACGGAGGTGACGGAAGTGACTACTGAGACGGTTGTAGTGACCGAGGAAGTGCCAGCTACTACGGAGGAGACGACGGAGGTGACGGAAGTGACCACCGAGACGTTCGATATCACGGAAGTGAAACCCGAAGAGACGACGGAAGTGATCGAAGTGACGGAGGTGACCACCACCGAGACGACCGAGGAGACCGTGGACGAGACCGATGTGAAGGAGGGCAAGAAGCCCAAGTCGAAGAAAAACCGCAAGCCGAAGCGCAAGCCGACTGCGGGCACGACCGAGGACGAGACCACGGAGGTGACGGAAGTGACTACTGAGACGGTTGTAGTGACCGAGGAAGTGCCAGCCACTACGGAGGAGACGACGGAGGTGACGGAAGTGACCACCGAGACGTTCGATATCACGGAAGTGAAACCCGAAGAGACGACGGAAGTGATCGAAGTGACGGAAGTGACCACCACCGAGACGACCGAGGAGACCGTGGACGAGACCGATGTGAAGGAGGGCAAGAAGCCCAAGTCGAAGAAAAACCGCAAGCCGAAGCGCAAGCCGACTGCGGGCACGATCGAGGACGAGACCACGGAGGTGACGGAAGTGACTACTGAGACGGTTGTAGTGACCGAGGAAGTGCCAGCTACTACGGAGGAGACGACGGAGGTGACGGAAGTGACCACCGAGACGTTCGATATCACGGAAGTGAAACCCGAAGAGACGACGGAAGTGATCGAAGTGACGGAAGTGACCACCACCGAGACGACCGAGGAAACCGTGGACGAGACCGATGTGAAGGAGGGCAAGAAGCCCAAGTCGAAGAAAAACCGCAAGCCGAAGCGCAAGCCGACTGCGGGCACGATCGAGGACGAGACCACGGAGGTGACGGAAGTGACTACTGAGACGGTTGTAGTGACCGAGGAAGTGCCAGCCACTACGGAGGAGACGACGGAGGTGACGGAAGTGACCACCGAGACGTTCGATATCACGGAAGTGAAACCCGAAGAGACGACGGAAGTGATCGAAGTGACGGAAGTGACCACCACCGAGACGACCGAGGAAACCGTGGACGAGACCGATGTGAAGGAGGGCAAGAAGCCCAAGTCGAAGAAAAACCGCAAGCCGAAGCGCAAGCCGACTGCGGGCACGATCGAGGACGAGACCACGGAGGTGACGGAAGTGACTACTGAGACGGTTGTAGTGACCGAGGAAGTGCCAGCCACTACGGAGGAGACGACGGAGGTGACGGAAGTGACCACCGAGACGTTCGATATCACGGAAGTGAAACCCGAAGAGACGACGGAAGTGATCGAAGTGACGGAGGTGACCACCACCGAGACGACCGAGGAGACCGTGGACGAGACCGATGTGAAGGAGGGCAAGAAGCCCAAGTCGAAGAAAAACCGCAAGCCGAAGCGCAAGCCGACTGCGGGCACGATCGAGGACGAGACCACGGAGGTGACGGAAGTGACTACTGAGACGGTTGTAGTGACCGAGGAAGTGCCAGCCACTACGGAGGAGACGACGGAGGTGACGGAAGTGACCACCGAGACGTTCGATATCACGGAAGTGAAACCCGAAGAGACGACGGAAGTGATCGAAGTGACGGAAGTGACCACCACCGAGACGACCGAGGAAACCGTGGACGAGACCGATGTGAAGGAGGGCAAGAAGCCCAAGTCGAAGAAAAACCGCAAGCCGAAGCGCAAGCCGACTGCGGGCACGATCGAGGACGAGACCACGGAGGTGACGGAAGTGACTACTGAGACGGTTGTAGTGACCGAGGAAGTGCCAGCCACTACGGAGGAGACGACGGAGGTGACGGAAGTGACCACCGAGACGTTCGATATCACGGAAGTGAAACCCGAAGAGACGACGGAAGTGATCGAAGTGACGGAGGTGACCACCACCGAGACGACCGAGGAAACCGTGGACGAGACCGATGTGAAGGAGGGCAAGAAGCCCAAGTCGAAGAAAAACCGCAAGCCGAAGCGCAAGCCGACTGCGGGCACGATCGAGGACGAGACCACGGAGGTGACGGAAGTGACTACTGAGACGGTTGTAGTGACCGAGGAAGTGCCAGCTACTACGGAGGAGACGACGGAGGTGACGGAAGTGACCACCGAGACGTTCGATATCACGGAAGTGAAACCCGAAGAGACGACGGAAGTGATCGAAGTGACGGAAGTGACCACCACCGAGACGACCGAGGAGACCGTGGACGAGACCGATGTGAAGGAGGGCAAGAAGCCCAAGTCGAAGAAAAACCGCAAGCCGAAGCGCAAGCCGACTGCGGGCACGATCGAGGACGAGACCACGGAGGTGACGGAAGTGACTACTGAGACGGTTGTAGTGACCGAGGAAGTGCCAGCTACTACGGAGGAGACGACGGAGGTGACGGAAGTGACCACCGAGACGTTCGATATCACGGAAGTGAAACCCGAAGAGACGACGGAAGTGATCGAAGTGACGGAAGTGACCACCACCGAGACGACCGAGGAGACCGTGGACGAGACCGATGTGAAGGAGGGCAAGAAGCCCAAGTCGAAGAAAAACCGCAAGCCGAAGCGCAAGCCGACTGCGGGCACGACCGAGGACGAGACCACGGAGGTGACGGAAGTGACTACTGAGACGGTTGTAGTGACCGAGGAAGTGCCAGCCACTACGGAGGAGACGACGGAGGTGACGGAAGTGACCACCGAGACGTTCGATATCACGGAAGTGAAACCCGAAGAGACGACGGAAGTGATCGAAGTGACGGAGGTGACCACCACCGAGACGACCGAGGAGACCGTGGACGAGACCGATGTGAAGGAGGGCAAGAAGCCCAAGTCGAAGAAAAACCGCAAGCCGAAGCGCAAGCCGACTGCGGGCACGACCGAGGACGAGACCACGGAGGTGACGGAAGTGACTACTGAGACGGTTGTAGTGACCGAGGAAGTGCCAGCCACTACGGAGGAGACGACGGAGGTGACGGAAGTGACCACCGAGACGTTCGATATCACGGAAGTGAAACCCGAAGAGACGACGGAAGTGATCGAAGTGACGGAAGTGACCACCACCGAGACGACCGAGGAAACCGTGGACGAGACCGATGTGAAGGAGGGCAAGAAGCCCAAGTCGAAGAAAAACCGCAAGCCGAAGCGCAAGCCGACTGCGGGCACGATCGAGGACGAGACCACGGAGGTGACGGAAGTGACTACTGAGACGGTTGTAGTGACCGAGGAAGTGCCAGCCACTACGGAGGAGACGACGGAGGTGACGGAAGTGACCACCGAGACGTTCGATATCACGGAAGTGAAACCCGAAGAGACGACGGAAGTGATCGAAGTGACGGAAGTGACCACCACCGAGACGACCGAGGAGACCGTGGACGAGACCGATGTGAAGGAGGGCAAGAAGCCCAAGTCGAAGAAAAACCGCAAGCCGAAGCGCAAGCCGACTGCGGGCACGACCGAGGACGAGACCACGGAGGTGACGGAAGTGACTACTGAGACGGTTGTAGTGACCGAGGAAGTGCCAGCCACTACGGAGGAGACGACGGAGGTGACGGAAGTGACCACCGAGACGTTCGATATCACGGAAGTGAAACCCGAAGAGACGACGGAAGTGATCGAAGTGACGGAAGTGACCACCACCGAGACGACCGAGGAAACCGTGGACGAGACCGATGTGAAGGAGGGCAAGAAGCCCAAGTCGAAGAAAAACCGCAAGCCGAAGCGCAAGCCGACTGCGGGCACGATCGAGGACGAGACCACGGAGGTGACGGAAGTGACTACTGAGACGGTTGTAGTGACCGAGGAAGTGCCAGCCACTACGGAGGAGACGACGGAGGTGACGGAAGTGACCACCGAGACGTTCGATATCACGGAAGTGAAACCCGAAGAGACGACGGAAGTGATCGAAGTGACGGAAGTGACCACCACCGAGACGACCGAGGAAACCGTGGACGAGACCGATGTGAAGGAGGGCAAGAAGCCCAAGTCGAAGAAAAACCGCAAGCCGAAGCGCAAGCCGACTGCGGGCACGATCGAGGACGAGACCACGGAGGTGACGGAAGTGACTACTGAGACGGTTGTAGTGACCGAGGAAGTGCCAGCCACTACGGAGGAGACGACGGAGGTGACGGAAGTGACCACCGAGACGTTCGATATCACGGAAGTGAAACCCGAAGAGACGACGGAAGTGATCGAAGTGACGGAGGTGACCACCACCGAGACGACCGAGGAAACCGTGGACGAGACCGATGTGAAGGAGGGCAAGAAGCCCAAGTCGAAGAAAAACCGCAAGCCGAAGCGCAAGCCGACTGCGGGCACGATCGAGGACGAGACCACGGAGGTGACGGAAGTGACTACTGAGACGGTTGTAGTGACCGAGGAAGTGCCAGCCACTACGGAGGAGACGACGGAGGTGACGGAAGTGACCACCGAGACGTTCGATATCACGGAAGTGAAACCCGAAGAGACGACGGAAGTGATCGAAGTGACGGAAGTGACCACCACCGAGACGACCGAGGAGACCGTGGACGAGACCGATGTGAAGGAGGGCAAGAAGCCCAAGTCGAAGAAAAACCGCAAGCCGAAGCGCAAGCCGACTGCGGGCACGATCGAGGACGAGACCACGGAGGTGACGGAAGTGACTACTGAGACGGTTGTAGTGACCGAGGAAGTGCCAGCCACTACGGAGGAGACGACCGAGGTGACGGAAGTGACCACCGAGACGTTCGATATCACGGAAGTGAAACCCGAAGAGACGACGGAAGTGATCGAAGTGACGGAGGTGACCACCACCGAGACGACCGAGGAAACCGTGGACGAGACCGATGTGAAGGAGGGCAAGAAGCCCAAGTCGAAGAAAAACCGCAAGCCGAAGCGCAAGCCGACTGCGGGCACGACCGAGGACGAGACCACGGAGGTGACGGAAGTGACTACTGAGACGGTTGTAGTGACCGAGGAAGTGCCAGCCACTACGGAGGAGACGACGGAGGTGACGGAAGTGACCACCGAGACGTTCGATATCACGGAAGTGAAACCCGAAGAGACGACGGAAGTGATCGAAGTGACGGAAGTGACCACCACCGAGACGACCGAGGAAACCGTGGACGAGACCGATGTGAAGGAGGGCAAGAAGCCCAAGTCGAAGAAAAACCGCAAGCCGAAGCGCAAGCCGACTGCGGGCACGACCGAGGACGAGACCACGGAGGTGACGGAAGTGACTACTGAGACGGTTGTAGTGACCGAGGAAGTGCCAGCCACTACGGAGGAGACGACGGAGGTGACGGAAGTGACCACCGAGACGTTCGATATCACGGAAGTGAAACCCGAAGAGACGACGGAAGTGATCGAAGTGACGGAAGTGACCACCACCGAGACGACCGAGGAGACCGTGGACGAGACCGATGTGAAGGAGGGCAAGAAGCCCAAGTCGAAGAAAAACCGCAAGCCGAAGCGCAAGCCGACTGCGGGCACGACCGAGGACGAGACCACGGAGGTGACGGAAGTGACTACTGAGACGGTTGTAGTGACCGAGGAAGTGCCAGCCACTACGGAGGAGACGACCGAGGTGACGGAAGTGACCACCGAGACGGGCGATATCACGGAAGTGAAACCCGAAGAGACGACGGAAGTGATCGAAGTGACGGAAGTGACCACCACTGAGACGTTCGATATCACGGAAGTGAAACCCGAAGAGACGACGGAAGTGATCGAAGTGACGGAAGTGACCACCACCGAGACGACCGAGGAGACCGTGGACGAGACCGATGTGAAGGAGGGCAAGAAGCCCAAGTCGAAGAAAAACCGCAAGCCGAAGCGCAAGCCGACTGCGGGCACGATCGAGGACGAGACCACGGAGGTGACGGAAGTGACTACTGAGACGGTTGTAGTGACCGAGGAAGTGCCAGCCACTACGGAGGAGACGACCGAGGTGACGGAAGTGACCACCGAGACGTTCGATATCACGGAAGTGAAACCCGAAGAGACGACGGAAGTGATCGAAGTGACGGAGGTGACCACCACCGAGACGACCGAGGAAACCGTGGACGAGACCGATGTGAAGGAGGGCAAGAAGCCCAAGTCGAAGAAAAACCGCAAGCCGAAGCGCAAGCCGACTGCGGGCACGACCGAGGACGAGACCACGGAGGTGACGGAAGTGACTACTGAGACGGTTGTAGTGACCGAGGAAGTGCCAGCCACTACGGAGGAGACGACGGAGGTGACGGAAGTGACCACCGAGACGTTCGATATCACGGAAGTGAAACCCGAAGAGACGACGGAAGTGATCGAAGTGACGGAAGTGACCACCACCGAGACGACCGAGGAGACCGTGGACGAGACCGATGTGAAGGAGGGCAAGAAGCCCAAGTCGAAGAAAAACCGCAAGCCGAAGCGCAAGCCGACTGCGGGCACGACCGAGGACGAGACCACGGAGGTGACGGAAGTGACTACTGAGACGGTTGTAGTGACCGAGGAAGTGCCAGCCACTACGGAGGAGACGACGGAGGTGACGGAAGTGACCACCGAGACGTTCGATATCACGGAAGTGAAACCCGAAGAGACGACGGAAGTGATCGAAGTGACGGAAGTGACCACCACCGAGACGACCGAGGAGACCGTGGACGAGACCGATGTGAAGGAGGGCAAGAAGCCCAAGTCGAAGAAAAACCGCAAGCCGAAGCGCAAGCCGACTGCGGGCACGACCGAGGACGAGACCACGGAGGTGACGGAAGTGACTACTGAGACGGTTGTAGTGACCGAGGAAGTGCCAGCCACTACGGAGGAGACGACGGAGGTGACGGAAGTGACCACCGAGACGTTCGATATCACGGAAGTGAAACCCGAAGAGACGACGGAAGTGATCGAAGTGACGGAAGTGACCACCACCGAGACGACCGAGGAGACCGTGGACGAGACCGATGTGAAGGAGGGCAAGAAGCCCAAGTCGAAGAAAAACCGCAAGCCGAAGCGCAAGCCGACTGCGGGCACGACCGAGGACGAGACCACGGAGGTGACGGAAGTGACTACTGAGACGGTTGTAGTGACCGAGGAAGTGCCAGCCACTACGGAGGAGACGACGGAGGTGACGGAAGTGACCACCGAGACGTTCGATATCACGGAAGTGAAACCCGAAGAGACGACGGAAGTGATCGAAGTGACGGAAGTGACCACCACCGAGACGACCGAGGAGACCGTGGACGAGACCGATGTGAAGGAGGGCAAGAAGCCCAAGTCGAAGAAAAACCGCAAGCCGAAGCGCAAGCCGACTGCGGGCACGACCGAGGACGAGACCACGGAGGTGACGGAAGTGACTACTGAGACGGTTGTAGTGACCGAGGAAGTGCCAGCCACTACGGAGGAGACGACCGAGGTGACGGAAGTGACCACCGAGACGTTCGATATCACGGAAGTGAAACCCGAAGAGACGACGGAAGTGATCGAAGTGACGGAAGTGACCACCACTGAGACGTTCGATATCACGGAAGTGAAACCCGAAGAGACGACGGAAGTGATCGAAGTGACGGAAGTGACCACCACCGAGACGACCGAGGAGACCGTGGACGAGACCGATGTGAAGGAGGGCAAGAAGCCCAAGTCGAAGAAAAACCGCAAGCCGAAGCGCAAGCCGACTGCGGGCACGATCGAGGACGAGACCACGGAGGTGACGGAAGTGACTACTGAGACGGTTGTAGTGACCGAGGAAGTGCCAGCCACTACGGAGGAGACGACCGAGGTGACGGAAGTGACCACCGAGACGTTCGATATCACGGAAGTGAAACCCGAAGAGACGACGGAAGTGATCGAAGTGACGGAGGTGACCACCACCGAGACGACCGAGGAAACCGTGGACGAGACCGATGTGAAGGAGGGCAAGAAGCCCAAGTCGAAGAAAAACCGCAAGCCGAAGCGCAAGCCGACTGCGGGCACGACCGAGGACGAGACCACGGAGGTGACGGAAGTGACTACTGAGACGGTTGTAGTGACCGAGGAAGTGCCAGCCACTACGGAGGAGACGACGGAGGTGACGGAAGTGACCACCGAGACGTTCGATATCACGGAAGTGAAACCCGAAGAGACGACGGAAGTGATCGAAGTGACGGAAGTGACCACCACCGAGACGACCGAGGAGACCGTGGACGAGACCGATGTGAAGGAGGGCAAGAAGCCCAAGTCGAAGAAAAACCGCAAGCCGAAGCGCAAGCCGACTGCGGGCACGACCGAGGACGAGACCACGGAGGTGACGGAAGTGACTACTGAGACGGTTGTAGTGACCGAGGAAGTGCCAGCCACTACGGAGGAGACGACCGAGGTGACGGAAGTGACCACCGAGACGGGCGATATCACGGAAGTGAAACCCGAAGAGACGACGGAAGTGATCGAAGTGACGGAAGTGACCACCACTGAGACGTTCGATATCACGGAAGTGAAACCCGAAGAGACGACGGAAGTGATCGAAGTGACGGAGGTGACCACCACCGAGACGACCGAGGAAACCGTGGACGAGACCGATGTGAAGGAGGGCAAGAAGCCCAAGTCGAAGAAAAACCGCAAGCCGAAGCGCAAGCCGACTGCGGGCACGACCGAGGACGAGACCACGGAGGTGACGGAAGTGACTACTGAGACGGTTGTAGTGACCGAGGAAGTGCCAGCCACTACGGAGGAGACGACCGAGGTGACGGAAGTGACCACCGAGACGTTCGATATCACGGAAGTGAAACCCGAAGAGACGACGGAAGTGATCGAAGTGACGGAAGTGACCACCACCGAGACGACCGAGGAAACCGTGGACGAGACCGATGTGAAGGAGGGCAAGAAGCCCAAGTCGAAGAAAAACCGCAAGCCGAAGCGCAAGCCGACTGCGGGCACGACCGAGGACGAGACCACGGAGGTGACGGAAGTGACTACTGAGACGGTTGTAGTGACCGAGGAAGTGCCAGCCACTACGGAGGAGACGACGGAGGTGACGGAAGTGACCACCGAGACGTTCGATATCACGGAAGTGAAACCCGAAGAGACGACGGAAGTGATCGAAGTACGGACCGTTCGATATCACGGAAGTGAAACCCGAAGAGACGACGGAAGTGATCGAAGTGACGGAAGTGACCACCACCGAGACGACCGAGGAAACCGTGGACGAGACCGATGTGAAGGAGGGCAAGAAGCCCAAGTCGAAGAAAAACCGCAAGCCGAAGCGCAAGCCGACTGCGGGCACGATCGAGGACGAGACCACGGAGGTGACGGAAGTGACTACTGAGACGGTTGTAGTGACCGAGGAAGTGCCAGCCACTACGGAGGAGACGACCGAGGTGACGGAAGTGACCACCGAGACGTTCGATATCACGGAAGTGAAACCCGAAGAGACGACGGAAGTGATCGAAGTGACGGAAGTGACCACCACCGAGACGACCGAGGAAACCGTGGACGAGACCGATGTGAAGGAGGGCAAGAAGCCCAAGTCGAAGAAAAACCGCAAGCCGAAGCGCAAGCCGACTGCGGGCACGACCGAGGACGAGACCACGGAGGTGACGGAAGTGACTACTGAGACGGTTGTAGTGACCGAGGAAGTGCCAGCCACTACGGAGGAGACGACCGAGGTGACGGAAGTGACCACCGAGACGTTCGATATCACGGAAGTGAAACCCGAAGAGACGACGGAAGTGATCGAAGTGACGGAAGTGACCACCACCGAGACGACCGAGGAGACCGTGGACGAGACCGATGTGAAGGAGGGCAAGAAGCCCAAGTCGAAGAAAAACCGCAAGCCGAAGCGCAAGCCGACTGCGGGCACGACCGAGGACGAGACCACGGAGGTGACGGAAGTGACTACTGAGACGGTTGTAGTGACCGAGGAAGTGCCAGCCACTACGGAGGAGACGACCGAGGTGACGGAAGTGACCACCGAGACGTTCGATATCACGGAAGTGAAACCCGAAGAGACGACGGAAGTGATCGAAGTGACGGAAGTGACCACCACCGAGACGACCGAGGAGACCGTGGACGAGACCGATGTGAAGGAGGGCAAGAAGCCCAAGTCGAAGAAAAACCGCAAGCCGAAGCGCAAGCCGACTGCGGGCACGACCGAGGACGAGACCACGGAGGTGACGGAAGTGACTACTGAGACGGTTGTAGTGACCGAGGAAGTGCCAGCCACTACGGAGGAGACGACCGAGGTGACGGAAGTGACCACCACGAGACGTTCGATATCACGGAAGTGAAACCCGAAGAGACGACGGAAGTGATCGAAGTGACGGAAGTGACCACCACCGAGACGACCGAGGAAACCGTGGACGAGACCGATGTGAAGGAGGGCAAGAAGCCCAAGTCGAAGAAAAACCGCAAGCCGAAGCGCAAGCCGACTGCGGGCACGACCGAGGACGAGACCACGGAGGTGACGGAGGTGAAAGTGACTACTGAGACGGTTGTAGTGACCGAGGAAGTGCCAGCTACTACGGAGGAGACGACCGAGGTGACGGAAGTGACCACCGAGACGTTCGATATCACGGAAGTGAAACCCGAAGAGACGACGGAAGTGATCGAAGTGACGGAAGTGACCACCACCGAGACGACCGAGGAAACCGTGGACGAGACCGATGTGAAGGAGGGCAAGAAGCCCAAGTCGAAGAAAAACCGCAAGCCGAAGCGCAAGCCGACTGCGGGCACGATCGAGGACGAGACCACGGAGGTGACGGAAGTGACTACTGAGACGGTTGTAGTGACCGAGGAAGTGCCAGCCACTACGGAGGAGACGACCGAGGTGACGGAAGTGACCACCGAGACGTTCGATATCACGGAAGTGAAACCCGAAGAGACGACGGAAGTGATCGAAGTGACGGAAGTGACCACCACCGAGACGACCGAGGAAACCGTGGACGAGACCGATGTGAAGGAGGGCAAGAAGCCCAAGTCGAAGAAAAACCGCAAGCCGAAGCGCAAGCCGACTGCGGGCACGACCGAGGACGAGACCACGGAGGTGACGGAGGTGACGGAAGTAACTACTGAGACGGTTGTAGTGACCGAGGAAGTGCCAGCTACTACGGAGGAGACGACCGAGGTGACGGAAGTGACCACCGAGACGTTCGATATCACGGAAGTGAAACCCGAAGAGACGACGGAAGTGATCGAAGTGACGGAAGTGACCACCACCGAGACGACCGAGGAAACCGTGGACGAGACCGATGTGAAGGAGGGCAAGAAGCCCAAGTCGAAGAAAAACCGCAAGCCGAAGCGCAAGCCGACTGCGGGCACGACCGAGGACGAGACCACGGAGGTGACGGAAGTGACTACTGAGACGGTTGTAGTGACCGAGGAAGTGCCAGCCACTACGGAGGAGACGACGGAGGTGACGGAAGTGACCACCGAGACGTTCGATATCACGGAAGTGAAACCCGAAGAGACGACGGAAGTGATCGAAGTGACGGAAGTGACCACCACCGAGACGACCGAGGAAACCGTGGACGAGACCGATGTGAAGGAGGGCAAGAAGCCCAAGTCGAAGAAAAACCGCAAGCCGAAGCGCAAGCCGACTGCGGGCACGACCGAGGACGAGACCACGGAGGTGACGGAAGTGACTACTGAGACGGTTGTAGTGACCGAGGAAGTGCCAGCCACTACGGAGGAGACGACCGAGGTGACGGAAGTGACCACCCTGAGACGTTCGATATCACGGAAGTGAAACCCGAAGAGACGACGGAAGTGATCGAAGTGACGGAAGTGACCACCACCGAGACGACCGAGGAAACCGTGGACGAGACCGATGTGAAGGAGGGCAAGAAGCCCAAGTCGAAGAAAAACCGCAAGCCGAAGCGCAAGCCGACTGCGGGCACGACCGAGGACGAGACCACGGAGGTGACGGAGGTGACGGAAGTAACTACTGAGACGGTTGTAGTGACCGAGGAAGTGCCAGCTACTACGGAGGAGACGACCGAGGTGACGGAAGTGACCACCGAGACGTTCGATATCACGGAAGTGAAACCCGAAGAGACGACGGAAGTGATCGAAGTGACGGAAGTGACCACCACCGAGACGACCGAGGAAACCGTGGACGAGACCGATGTGAAGGAGGGCAAGAAGCCCAAGTCGAAGAAAAACCGCAAGCCGAAGCGCAAGCCGACTGCGGGCACGACCGAGGACGAGACCACGGAGGTGACGGAAGTGACGGAAGTAACTACTGAGACGGTTGTAGTGACCGAGGAAGTGCCAGCTACTACGGAGGAGACGACCGAGGTGACGGAAGTGACCACCGAGACGTTCGATATCACGGAAGTGAAACCCGAAGAGACGACGGAAGTGATCGAAGTGACGGAAGTGACCACCACCGAGACGACCGAGGAAACCGTGGACGAGACCGATGTGAAGGAGGGCAAGAAGCCCAAGTCGAAGAAAAACCGCAAGCCGAAGCGCAAGCCGACTGCGGGCACGATCGAGGACGAGACCACGGAGGTGACGGAGGTGACGGAAGTGACTACTGAGACGGTTGTAGTGACCGAGGAAGTACCAGCCACTACGGAGGAGACGACGGAGGTGACGGAAGTGACCACCGAGACGTTCGATATCACGGAAGTGAAACCCGAAGAGACGACGGAAGTGATCGAAGTGACGGAAGTGACCACCACCGAGACGACCGAGGAAACCGTGGTCGAGACCGATGTGAAGGAGGGCAAGAAGCCCAAGTCGAAGAAAAACCGCAAGCCGAAGCGCAAGCCGACTGCGGGCACGACCGAGGACGAGACCACGGAGGTGACGGAGGTGACGGAAGTAACTACTGAGACGGTTGTAGTGACCGAGGAAGTGCCAGCCACTACGGAGGAGACGACCGAGGTGACGGAAGTGACCACCGAGACGTTCGATATCACGGAAGTGAAACCCGAAGAGACGACGGAAGTGATCGAAGTGACGGAAGTGACCACCACCGAGACGACCGAGGAAACCGTGGACGAGACCGATGTGAAGGAGGGCAAGAAGCCCAAGTCGAAGAAAAACCGCAAGCCGAAGCGCAAGCCGACTGCGGGCACGACCGAGGACGAGACCACGGAGGTGACGGAGGTGACGGAAGTAACTACTGAGACGGTTGTAGTGACCGAGGAAGTGCCAGCTACTACGGAGGAGACGACCGAGGTGACGGAAGTGACCACTGAGACGTTCGATATCACGGAAGTGAAACCCGAAGAGACGACGGAAGTGATCGAAGTGACGGAAGTGACCACCACCGAGACGACCGAGGAAACCGTGGACGAGACCGATGTGAAGGAGGGCAAGAAGCCCAAGTCGAAGAAAAACCGCAAGCCGAAGCGCAAGCCGACTGCGGGCACGACCGAGGACGAGACCACGGAGGTGACGGAGGTGACGGAAGTGACTACTGAGACGGTTGTAGTGACCGAGGAAGTGCCAGCTACTACGGAGGAGACGACCGAGGTGACGGAAGTGACCACCGAGACGTTCGATATCACGGAAGTGAAACCCGAAGAGACGACGGAAGTGATCGAAGTGACGGAAGTGACCACCACCGAGACGACCGAGGAGACCGTGGACGAGACCGATGTGAAGGAGGGCAAGAAGCCCAAGTCGAAGAAAAACCGCAAGCCGAAGCGCAAGCCGACTGCGGGCACGACCGAGGACGAGACCACGGAGGTGACGGAAGTAACTACTGAGACGGTTGTAGTGACCGAGGAAGTGCCAGCCACTACGGAGGAGACGACCGAGGTGACGGAAGTGACCACCATGAGACGTTCGATATCACGGAAGTGAAACCCGAAGAGACGACGGAAGTGATCGAAGTGACGGAAGTGACCACCACCGAGACGACCGAGGAAACCGTGGACGAGACCGATGTGAAGGAGGGCAAGAAGCCCAAGTCGAAGAAAAACCGCAAGCCGAAGCGCAAGCCGACTGCGGGCACGACCGAGGACGAGACCACGGAGGTGACGGAAGTGACGGAAGTAACTACTGAGACGGTTGTAGTGACCGAGGAAGTGCCAGCCACTACGGAGGAGACGACCGAGGTGACGGAAGTGACCACCGAGACGTTCGATATCACGGAAGTGAAACCCGAAGAGACGACGGAAGTGATCGAAGTGACGGAAGTGACCACCACCGAGACGACCGAGGAAACCGTGGACGAGACCGATGTGAAGGAGGGCAAGAAGCCCAAGTCGAAGAAAAACCGCAAGCCGAAGCGCAAGCCGACTGCGGGCACGACCGAGGACGAGACCACGGAGGTGACGGAGGTGACGGAAGTGACTACTGAGACGGTTGTAGTGACCGAGGAAGTGCCAGCTACTACGGAGGAGACGACCGAGGTGACGGAAGTGACCACCGAGACGTTCGATATCACGGAAGTGAAACCCGAAGAGACGACGGAAGTGATCGAAGTGACGGAAGTGACCACCACCGAGACGACCGAGGAAACCGTGGACGAGACCGATGTGAAGGAGGGCAAGAAGCCCAAGTCGAAGAAAAACCGCAAGCCGAAGCGCAAGCCGACTGCGGGCACGACCGAGGACGAGACCACGGAGGTGACGGAAGTGACTACTGAGACGGTTGTAGTGACCGAGGAAGTGCCAGCCACTACGGAGGAGACGACCGAGGTGACGGAAGTGACCACCCGAGACGTTCGATATCACGGAAGTGAAACCCGAAGAGACGACGGAAGTGATCGAAGTGACGGAAGTGACCACCACCGAGACGACCGAGGAAACCGTGGACGAGACCGATGTGAAGGAGGGCAAGAAGCCCAAGTCGAAGAAAAACCGCAAGCCGAAGCGCAAGCCGACTGCGGGCACGACCGAGGACGAGACCACGGAGGTGACGGAGGTGACGGAAGTAACTACTGAGACGGTTGTAGTGACCGAGGAAGTGCCAGCTACTACGGAGGAGACGACCGAGGTGACGGAAGTGACCACCGAGACGTTCGATATCACGGAAGTGAAACCCGAAGAGACGACGGAAGTGATCGAAGTGACGGAAGTGACCACCACCGAGACGACCGAGGAAACCGTGGACGAGACCGATGTGAAGGAGGGCAAGAAGCCCAAGTCGAAGAAAAACCGCAAGCCGAAGCGCAAGCCGACTGCGGGCACGACCGAGGACGAGACCACGGAGGTGACGGAGGTGACGGAAGTAACTACTGAGACGGTTGTAGTGACCGAGGAAGTGCCAGCTACTACGGAGGAGACGACCGAGGTGACGGAAGTGACCACCGAGACGTTCGATATCACGGAAGTGAAACCCGAAGAGACGACGGAAGTGATCGAAGTGACGGAAGTGACCACCACCGAGACGACCGAGGAAACCGTGGACGAGACCGATGTGAAGGAGGGCAAGAAGCCCAAGTCGAAGAAAAACCGCAAGCCGAAGCGCAAGCCGACTGCGGGCACGACCGAGGACGAGACCACGGAGGTGACGGAGGTGACGGAAGTAACTACTGAGACGGTTGTAGTGACCGAGGAAGTGCCAGCTACTACGGAGGAGACGACCGAGGTGACGGAAGTGACCACCGAGACGTTCGATATCACGGAAGTGAAACCCGAAGAGACGACGGAAGTGATCGAAGTGACGGAAGTGACCACCACCGAGACGACCGAGGAAACCGTGGACGAGACCGATGTGAAGGAGGGCAAGAAGCCCAAGTCGAAGAAAAACCGCAAGCCGAAGCGCAAGCCGACTGCGGGCACGACCGAGGACGAGACCACGGAGGTGACGGAGGTGACGGAAGTAACTACTGAGACGGTTGTAGTGACCGAGGAAGTGCCAGCTACTACGGAGGAGACGACCGAGGTGACGGAAGTGACCACCGAGACGTTCGATATCACGGAAGTGAAACCCGAAGAGACGACGGAAGTGATCGAAGTGACGGAAGTGACCACCACCGAGACGACCGAGGAAACCGTGGACGAGACCGATGTGAAGGAGGGCAAGAAGCCCAAGTCGAAGAAAAACCGCAAGCCGAAGCGCAAGCCGACTGCGGGCACGACCGAGGACGAGACCACGGAGGTGACGGAAGTAACTACTGAGACGGTTGTAGTGACCGAGGAAGTGCCAGCTACTACGGAGGAGACGACCGAGGTGACGGAAGTGACCACCGAGACGTTCGATATCACGGAAGTGAAACCCGAAGAGACGACGGAAGTGATCGAAGTGACGGAAGTGACCACCACCGAGACGACCGAGGAAACCGTGGACGAGACCGATGTGAAGGAGGGCAAGAAGCCCAAGTCGAAGAAAAACCGCAAGCCGAAGCGCAAGCCGACTGCGGGCACGACCGAGGACGAGACCACGGAGGTGACGGAAGTAACTACTGAGACGGTTGTAGTGACCGAGGAAGTGCCAGCCACTACGGAGGAGACGACCGAGGTGACGGAAGTGACCACCCTGAGACGTTCGATATCACGGAAGTGAAACCCGAAGAGACGACGGAAGTGATCGAAGTGACGGAAGTGACCACCACCGAGACGACCGAGGAAACCGTGGACGAGACCGATGTGAAGGAGGGCAAGAAGCCCAAGTCGAAGAAAAACCGCAAGCCGAAGCGCAAGCCGACTGCGGGCACGACCGAGGACGAGACCACGGAGGTGACGGAAGTAACTACTGAGACGGTTGTAGTGACCGAGGAAGTGCCAGCTACTACGGAGGAGACGACCGAGGTGACGGAAGTGACCACCGAGACGTTCGATATCACGGAAGTGAAACCCGAAGAGACGACGGAAGTGATCGAAGTGACGGAAGTGACCACCACCGAGACGACCGAGGAAACCGTGGACGAGACCGATGTGAAGGAGGGCAAGAAGCCCAAGTCGAAGAAAAACCGCAAGCCGAAGCGCAAGCCGACTGCGGGCACGACCGAGGACGAGACCACGGAGGTGACGGAGGTGACGGAAGTAACTACTGAGACGGTTGTAGTGACCGAGGAAGTGCCAGCTACTACGGAGGAGACGACCGAGGTGACGGAAGTGACCACCGAGACGTTCGATATCACGGAAGTGAAACCCGAAGAGACGACGGAAGTGATCGAAGTGACGGAAGTGACCACCACCGAGACGACCGAGGAGACCGTGGACGAGACCGATGTGAAGGAGGGCAAGAAGCCCAAGTCGAAGAAAAACCGCAAGCCGAAGCGCAAGCCGACTGCGGGCACGACCGAGGACGAGACCACGGAGGTGACGGAGGTGACGGAAGTAACTACTGAGACGGTTGTAGTGACCGAGGAAGTGCCAGCTACTACGGAGGAGACGACCGAGGTGACGGAAGTGACCACCGAGACGTTCGATATCACGGAAGTGAAACCCGAAGAGACGACGGAAGTGATCGAAGTGACGGAAGTGACCACCACCGAGACGACCGAGGAAACCGTGGACGAGACCGATGTGAAGGAGGGCAAGAAGCCCAAGTCGAAGAAAAACCGCAAGCCGAAGCGCAAGCCGACTGCGGGCACGACCGAGGACGAGACCACGGAGGTGACGGAGGTGACGGAAGTAACTACTGAGACGGTTGTAGTGACCGAGGAAGTGCCAGCTACTACGGAGGAGACGACCGAGGTGACGGAAGTGACCACCGAGACGTTCGATATCACGGAAGTGAAACCCGAAGAGACGACGGAAGTGATCGAAGTGACGGAAGTGACCACCACCGAGACGACCGAGGAAACCGTGGACGAGACCGATGTGAAGGAGGGCAAGAAGCCCAAGTCGAAGAAAAACCGCAAGCCGAAGCGCAAGCCGACTGCGGGCACGACCGAGGACGAGACCACGGAGGTGACGGAAGTAACTACTGAGACGGTTGTAGTGACCGAGGAAGTGCCAGCTACTACGGAGGAGACGACCGAGGTGACGGAAGTGACCACCCGAGACGTTCGATATCACGGAAGTGAAACCCGAAGAGACGACGGAAGTGATCGAAGTGACGGAAGTGACCACCACCGAGACGACCGAGGAAACCGTGGACGAGACCGATGTGAAGGAGGGCAAGAAGCCCAAGTCGAAGAAGAACCGCAAGCCGAAGCGCAAGCCGACTGCGGGCACGACCGAGGACGAGACCACGGAGGTGACGGAAGTAACTACTGAGACGGTTGTAGTGACCGAGGAAGTGCCAGCTACTACGGAGGAGACGACCGAGGTGACGGAAGTGACCACCGAGACGTTCGATATCACGGAAGTGAAACCCGAAGAGACGACGGAAGTGATCGAAGTGACGGAAGTGACCACCACCGAGACGACCGAGGAAACCGTGGACGAGACCGATGTGAAGGAGGGCAAGAAGCCCAAGTCGAAGAAAAACCGCAAGCCGAAGCGCAAGCCGACTGCGGGCACGATCGAGGACGAGACCACGGAGGTGACGGAAGTGACTACTGAGACGGTTGTAGTGACCGAGGAAGTGCCAGCCACTACGGAGGAGACGACCGAGGTGACGGAAGTGACCACCGAGACGTTCGATATCACGGAAGTGAAACCCGAAGAGACGACGGAAGTGATCGAAGTGACGGAGGTGACCACCACCGAGACGACCGAGGAAACCGTGGACGAGACCGATGTGAAGGAGGGCAAGAAGCCCAAGTCGAAGAAAAACCGCAAGCCGAAGCGCAAGCCGACTGCGGGCACGACCGAGGACGAGACCACGGAGGTGACGGAGGTGACGGAAGTAACTACTGAGACGGTTGTAGTGACCGAGGAAGTGCCAGCCACTACGGAGGAGACGACCGAGGTGACGGAAGTGACCACCGAGACGTTCGATATCACGGAAGTGAAACCCGAAGAGACGACGGAAGTGATCGAAGTGACGGAGTGACCACCACCGAGACGACCGAGGAAACCGTGGACGAGACCGATGTGAAGGAGGGCAAGAAGCCCAAGTCGAAGAAAAACCGCAAGCCGAAGCGCAAGCCGACTGCGGGCACGACCGAGGACGAGACCACGGAGGTGACGGAGGTGACGAAGTAACTACTGAGACGGTTGTAGTGACCGAGGAAGTGCCAGCTACTACGGAGGAGACGACCGAGGTGACGGAAGTGACCACCGAGACGTTCGATATCACGGAAGTGAAACCCGAAGAGACGACGGAAGTGATCGAAGTGACGGAAGTGACCACCACCGAGACGACCGAGGAAACCGTGGACGAGACCGATGTGAAGG
The DNA here is from genome assembly GCA_947646735.1 of Peronospora farinosa. Classification (NCBI taxonomy): domain Eukaryota; phylum Oomycota; class Peronosporomycetes; order Peronosporales; family Peronosporaceae; genus Peronospora; species Peronospora farinosa. The sequence continues at coordinate 147,372 of CANTFK010000979.1, read as the reverse complement.
AGGGCAAGAAGCCCAAGTCGAAGAAAAACCGCAAGCCGAAGCGCAAGCCGACTGCGGGCACGACCGAGGACGAGACCACGGAGGTGACGGAAGTGACTACTGAGACGGTTGTAGTGACCGAGGAAGTGCCAGCTACTACGGAGGAGACGACCGAGGTGACGGAAGTGACCACCGAGACGTTCGATATCACGGAAGTGAAACCCGAAGAGACGACGGAAGTGATCGAAGTGACGGAAGTGACTACTACCGAGACGACCGAGGAAACCGTGGACGAGACCGATGTGAAGGAGGGCAAGAAGCCCAAGTCGAAGAAAAACCGCAAGCCGAAGCGCAAGCCGACTGCGGGCACGACCGAGGACGAGACCACGGAGGTGACGGAAGTGACGTAACTACTGAGACGGTTGTAGTGACCGAGGAAGTGCCAGCTACTACGGAGGAGACGACCGAGGTGACGGAAGTGACCACCGAGACGTTCGATATCACGGAAGTGAAACCCGAAGAGACGACGGAAGTGATCGAAGTGACGGAAGTGACCACCACCGAGACGACCGAGGAAACCGTGGACGAGACCGATGTGAAGGAGGGCAAGAAGCCCAAGTCGAAGAAGAACCGCAAGCCGAAGCGCAAGCCGACTGCGGGCACGACCGAGGACGAGACCACGGAGGTGACGGAGGTGACGGAAGTAACTACTGAGACGGTTGTAGTGACCGAGGAAGTGCCAGCTACTACGGAGGAGACGACCGAGGTGACGGAAGTGACCACCGAGACGTTCGATATCACGGAAGTGACCACCACCGAGACGACCGAGGAAACCGTGGACGAGACCGATGTGAAGGAGGGCAAGAAGCCCAAGTCGAAGAAAAACCGCAAGCCGAAGCGCAAGCCGACTGCGGGCACGACCGAGGACGAGACCACGGAGGTGACGGAAGTGACTACTGAGACGGTTGTAGTGACCGAGGAAGTGCCAGCTACTACGGAGGAGACGACCGAGGTGACGGAAGTGACCACCGAGACGTTCGATATCACGGAAGTGAAACCCGAAGAGACGACGGAAGTGATCGAAGTGACGGAGTGACCACCACCGAGACGACCGAGGAAACCGTGGACGAGACCGATGTGAAGGAGGGCAAGAAGCCCAAGTCGAAGAAGAACCGCAAGCCGAAGCGCAAGCCGACTGCGGGCACGACCGAGGACGAGACCACGGAGGTGACGGAGGTGACGGAAGTGACTACTGAGACGGTTGTAGTGACCGAGGAAGTGCCAGCTACTACGGAGGAGACGACCGAGGTGACGGAAGTGACCACCGAGACGTTCGATATCACGGAAGTGACCACCACCGAGACGACCGAGGAAACCGTGGACGAGACCGATGTGAAGGAGGGCAAGAAGCCCAAGTCGAAGAAAAACCGCAAGCCGAAGCGCAAGCCGACTGCGGGCACGACCGAGGACGAGACCACGGAGGTGACGGAAGTGACGGAAGTAACTACTGAGACGGTTGTAGTGACCGAGGAAGTGCCAGCTACTACGGAGGAGACGACCGAGGTGACGGAAGTGACCACCGAGACGTTCGATATCACGGAAGTGAAACCCGAAGAGACGACGGAAGTGATCGAAGTGACGGAAGTGACCACCACCGAGACGACCGAGGAAACCGTGGACGAGACCGATGTGAAGGAGGGCAAGAAGCCCAAGTCGAAGAAAAACCGCAAGCCGAAGCGCAACCCGACTGCGGGCACGACCGAGGACGAGACCACGGAGGTGACGGAGGTGACGGAAGTAACTACTGAGACGGTTGTAGTGACCGAGGAAACCGTGGACGAGACCATGTGAAGGAGGGCAAGAAGCCCAAGTCGAAGAAAACCGCAAGCCGAAGCGCAAGCCGACTGCGGGCACGACCGAGGACGAGACCACGGAGGTGACGGAGGTGACGGAAGTAACTACTGAGACGGTTGTAGTGACCGAGGAAACCGTGGACGAGACCGATGTGAAGGAGGGCAAGAAGCCCAAGTCGAAGAAAAACCGCAAGCCGAAGCGCAAGCCGACTGCGGGCACGACCGAGGACGAGACCACGGAGGTGACGGAAGTGACTACTGAGACGGTTGTAGTGACCGAGGAAGTACCAGCTACTACGGAGGAGACGACCGAGGTGACGGAAGTGACCACCGAGACGTTCGATATCACGGAAGTGAAACCCGAAGAGACGACGGAAGTGATCGAAGTGACGGAAGTGACCACCACCGAGACGACCGAGGAAACCGTGGACGAGACCGATGTGAAGGAGGGCAAGAAGCCCAAGTCGAAGAAAAACCGCAAGCCGAAGCGCAAGCCGACTGCGGGCACGATCGAGGACGAGACCACGGAGGTGACGGAGGTGACGGAAGTAACTACTGAGACGGTTGTAGTGACCGAGGAAGTGCCAGCTACTACGGAGGAGACGACCGAGGTGACGGAAGTGACCACCGAGACGTTCGATATCACGGAAGTGAAACCCGAAGAGACGACGGAAGTGATCGAAGTGACGGAAGTGACTACTACCGAGACGACCGAGGAAACCGTGGACGAGACCGATGTGAAGGAGGGCAAGAAGCCCAAGTCGAAGAAAAACCGCAAGCCGAAGCACAAGCCGACTGCGGGCACGACCGAGGACGAGACCACGGAGGTGACGGAGGTGACGGAAGTAACTACTGAGACGGTTGTAGTGACCGAGGAAGTGCCAGCCACTAGGGAGGAGACGACCGAGGTGACGGAAGTGACCACCGAGACGTTCGATATCACGGAAGTGAAACCCGAAGAGACGACGGAAGTGATCGAAGTGACGGAAGTGACCACCACCGAGACGACCGAGGAAACCGTGGACGAGACCGATGTGAAGGAGGGCAAGAAGCCCAAGTCGAAGAAAAACCGCAAGCCGAAGCGCAAGCCGACTGCGGGCACGACCGAGGACGAGACCACGGAGGTGACGGAAGTGACTACTGAGACGGTTGTAGTGACCGAGGAAGTGCCAGCTACTACGGAGGAGACGACCGAGGTGACGGAAGTGACCACCGAGACGTTCGATATCACGGAAGTGAAGCTCGAAGAGACGACGGAAGTGGCTACTGAGAGAATTATTGTGACTGAGGAAGTGACAGATGAGACGAGCACATCTGTGGAGATGGAGACGCGCGAGGAGATCGAGGACAGTAGCGCCACGACTTCGAGGACGTCCGTGTCAGACGCGACTCTTGTTAGCTCTACTACGACGGAAGAGATGGATGAGGACGGCTCTGCTGGCGCCACGGTGAAGACCGAGGTGTTCCGCACGACGGGAGCGAACGGAAGCATTATCACCAAGACGGTTCGTACGACGATCCGCAAGGTGACCACTACTCGCGGTCTAGTAAAGCGTATGATCGAGGTTCAGACAACGACGGAGACGCAGACGGTGACAGGTGAGACGAGCACATCTGTGGAGATGGAGACGCGCGAGGAGATCGAGGACAGTAGCGCCACGACTTCGAGGACGTCCGTGTCAGACGCGACTCTTGTTAGCTCTACTACGACGGAAGAGATAGATGAGGACGGCTCTGCTGGCGCCACGGTGAAGACCGAGGTGTTCCGCACGACGGGAGCGAACGGAAGCATTATCACCAAGACGGTTCGTACGACGATCCGCAAGGTGACCACTACTCGCGGTCTAGTAAAGCGTATGATCGAGGTTCAGACAACGACGGAGACGCAGACGGTGACAGGTGAGACGAGCACATCTGTGGAGATGGAGACGCGCGAGGAGATCGAGGACAGTAGCGCCACGACTTCGAGGACGTCCGTGTCAGACGCGACTCTTGTTAGCTCTACTACGACGGAAGAGATAGATGAGGACGGCTCTGCTGGCGCCACGGTGAAGACCGAGGTGTTCCGCACGACGGGAGCGAACGGAAGCATTATCACCAAGACGGTTCGTACGACGATCCGCAAGGTGACCACTACTCGCGGTCTAGTAAAGCGTATGATCGAGGTTCAGACAACGACGGAGACGCAGACGGTGACAGGTGAGACGAGCACATCTGTGGAGATGGAGACGCGCGAGGAGATCGAGGACAGTAGCGCCACGACTTCGAGGACGTCCGTGTCAGACGCGACTCTTGTTAGCTCTACTACGACGGAAGAGATGGATGAGGACGGCTCTGCTGGCGCCACGGTGAAGACCGAGGTGTTCCGCACGACGGGAGCGAACGGAAGCATTATCACCAAGACGGTTCGTACGACGATCCGCAAGGTGACCACTACTCGCGGTCTAGTAAAGCGTATGATCGAGGTTCAGACAACGACGGAGACGCAGACGGTGACAGGTGAGACGAGCACATCTGTGGAGATGGAGACGCGCGAGGAGATCGAGGACAGTAGCGCCACGACTTCGAGGACGTCCGTGTCAGACGCGACTCTTGTTAGCTCTACTACGACGGAAGAGATGGATGAGGACGGCTCTGCTCGCGCCACGGTGAAGACCGAGGTGTTCCGCACGACGGGAGCGAACGGAAGCATTATCACCAAGACGGTTCGTACGACGATCCGCAAGGTGACCACTACTCGCGGTCTAGTAAAGCGTATGATCGAGGTTCAGACAACGACGGAGACGCAGACGGTGACAGGTGAGACGAGCACATCTGTGGAGATGGAGACGCGCGAGGAGATCGAGGACAGTAGCGCCACGACTTCGAGGACGTCCGTGTCAGACGCGACTCTTGTTAGCTCTACTACGACGGAAGAGATAGATGAGGACGGCTCTGCTGGCGCCACGGTGAAGACCGAGGTGTTCCGCACGACGGGAGCGAACGGAAGCATTATCACCAAGACGGTTCGTACGACGATCCGCAAGGTGACCACTACTCGCGGTCTAGTAAAGCGTATGATCGAGGTTCAGACAACGACGGAGACGCAGACGGTGACAGGTGAGACGAGCACATCTGTGGAGATGGAGACGCGCGAGGAGATCGAGGACAGTAGCGCCACGACTTCGAGGACGTCCGTGTCAGACGCGACTCTTGTTAGCTCTACTACGACGGAAGAGATAGATGAGGACGGCTCTGCTGGCGCCACGGTGAAGACCGAGGTGTTCCGCACGACGGGAGCGAACGGAAGCATTATCACCAAGACGGTTCGTACGACGATCCGCAAGGTGACCACTACTCGCGGTCTAGTAAAGCGTATGATCGAGGTTCAGACAACGACGGAGACGCAGACGGTGACAGGTGAGACGAGCACATCTGTGGAGATGGAGACGCGCGAGGAGATCGAGGACAGTAGCGCCACGACTTCGAGGACGTCCGTGTCAGACGCGACTCTTGTTAGCTCTACTACGACGGAAGAGATGGATGAGGACGGCTCTGCTGGCGCCACGGTGAAGACCGAGGTGTTCCGCACGACGGGAGCGAACGGAAGCATTATCACCAAGACGGTTCGTACGACGATCCGCAAGGTGACCACTACTCGCGGTCTAGTAAAGCGTATGATCGAGGTTCAGACAACGACGGAGACGCAGACGGTGACAGGTGAGACGAGCACATCTGTGGAGATGGAGACGCGCGAGGAGATCGAGGACAGTAGCGCCACGACTTCGAGGACGTCCGTGTCAGACGCGACTCTTGTTAGCTCTACTACGACGGAAGAGATGGATGAGGACGGCTCTGCTGGCGCCACGGTGAAGACCGAGGTGTTCCGCACGACGGGAGCGAACGGAAGCATTATCACCAAGACGGTTCGTACGACGATCCGCAAGGTGACCACTACTCGCGGTCTAGTAAAGCGTATGATCGAGGTTCAGACAACGACGGAGACGCAGACGGTGACAGGTGAGACGAGCACATCTGTGGAGATGGAGACGCGCGAGGAGATCGAGGACAGTAGCGCCACGACTTCGAGGACGTCCGTGTCAGACGCGACTCTTGTTAGCTCTACTACGACGGAAGAGATGGATGAGGACGGCTCTGCTGGCGCCACGGTGAAGACCGAGGTGTTCCGCACGACGGGAGCGAACGGAAGCATTATCACCAAGACGGTTCGTACGACGATCCGCAAGGTGACCACTACTCGCGGTCTAGTAAAGCGTATGATCGAGGTTCAGACAACGACGGAGACGCAGACGGTGACAGGTGAGACGAGCACATCTGTGGAGATGGAGACGCGCGAGGAGATCGAGGACAGTAGCGCCACGACTTCGAGGACGTCCGTGTCAGACGCGACTCTTGTTAGCTCTACTACGACGGAAGAGATAGATGAGGACGGCTCTGCTGGCGCCACGGTGAAGACCGAGGTGTTCCGCACGACGGGAGCGAACGGAAGCATTATCACCAAGACGGTTCGTACGACGATCCGCAAGGTGACCACTACTCGCGGTCTAGTAAAGCGTATGATCGAGGTTCAGACAACGACGGAGACGCAGACGGTGACAGGTGAGACGAGCACATCTGTGGAGATGGAGACGCGCGAGGAGATCGAGGACAGTAGCGCCACGACTTCGAGGACGTCCGTGTCAGACGCGACTCTTGTTAGCTCTACTACGACGGAAGAGATGGATGAGGACGGCTCTGCTCGCGCCACGGTGAAGACCGAGGTGTTCCGCACGACGGGAGCGAACGGAAGCATTATCACCAAGACGGTTCGTACGACGATCCGCAAGGTGACCACTACTCGCGGTCTAGTAAAGCGTATGATCGAGGTTCAGACAACGACGGAGACGCAGACGGTGACAGGTGAGACGAGCACATCTGTGGAGATGGAGACGCGCGAAGAAGAAGATGAAGGTGTTGTTAATGTCATTCGCGCTGGTGGTAATAAAGGTACGGAAGGTGGCAAGTGTAATGCGACTGAGTCAAACTGGGAGAAAATGGCCACTGGAGTATCCGCCCAAAGAACAGGCAAAGATTCTGCTTGGTCGCAGATGAAGCGGCGCCGTCTCGTGAAGACTTGGCTTCCTGAGTTTGTGTCCTATGTGCAGCGTCGTGGACGAAATTTGTCGAAAACCACGCCGAGGAAGGAACTGCTGATCTTTGCTCGTGACTTTTGCGACCAAAACTTTGTTCGCTTCGAGGATGGATTCTTCAACACGGGCACTTACGAAGAAAAGCGAATCACATGGACTATTGCGCGCTCTCTGTCCTTTCACTACCCTGGTGTCGCTGTGCAACAGCTAGGCCTCGGTGTAGGAGCGTTCCAGCGGACGCTACTGATAGACGAGGTGTGCCGAACCCGCACTGGTCCCGATGGTGCTCGGATGGCCGAAGTCGAGTTCGTGCTGTCGGCGCTTCAGGTTGTGCCGAAAAAGTGTGCGTACTACGAAGATGTTTTGATTCTGGAGAATGGTGAAGTGCTATTCCACGGCACTGGTGAAGCTCTGGTCATATATTTCCAGGAACTCGGCTTCGTATGTGCTCCAGGTGTGAATGTGTCCGACTACTTGCTTAACCTGACTGAAGAGCAGCAGAAGTACCACCAGGTCACCATGATTCAAGGTTTCAACAATCAACGTCAGTTGCGTCGGAGCCGCATGTTCTCTGGAATGTTGAAGTTCGCCGACGATATGGTACTCGTTACAGGGGCTCCCGGTGCCGGACGCCCGTCACGGACTAACACACCAATTAGTAGTCCTGCGCGTAGCAGTGATACAGCCAGACTGAGTATGGCGTACTCACCTCCTCGACGTCGACTGACACACCGATTCGCTCAGGGGTCTCCGGCAAAATCGCCACTCAGAATGTCGATGCGCTCCGCAGCGCAATTTGAGTCGTTGCCGTCAAGCAACGCGACAAAAGACCTGAAGATCACGGCGTACTCGTCGCCAGAAATGGGCAAAGTGACCAAGCCGTTGAGCAGCGCAGATGCGACAACGACGACGTCGTACTCATCATTGCCCGTCCCTACCGGCTCAACCACGACGCGGAAGATTGCCATTGAAGACGACTTGACTGTGATCACAACGGAGATCATATCACCCCGTGGTACGAAGCGAATGTCTACTACACGTCAGCCTACCAAGAACAGTTCCAACATCACTCCATCGTAATCAGAGGTCATTGCTTAGTAGTTGGAGGCTTCTAGCTAGGGTAACTAACTATCACTAATACATGTATGTATCCATCCGTGCAAGTTGCCTTTTTTGTAGCCATGTTAGTACCTGTTTAAACCGATATGAAAAGGGTATATCGTAACTCATAACGAGTTACACCATGGAGCGAGGGTTACGATCGCAGCAGCAGGAAGCAGAGCGCGTTGCTCGTGAGCTTATGGATGTAAAGATTGAAGCGGCACATTTACGTGAGAGACTACGACAGCGTGTAGGTGGTGATACGACGGCCGTGGAGCTAGAGGCGGAGGCGTTTGCATTGCAGACGGCATTGAGCGAGACACAAGAGACGCTCAAGACGCGAGAGACGGCACTGCAGACGCTAGAGAATAAATACGAGAAGGCGATGCGAGGAATGATGAAGCTGGATGAGGCCTGGAGTGATAGTAAAAAGCAGACGATGGTAGCAGAGGAAGCACGGAGGATAGCAGAGCAACAGGTTAATGACGAGAAACGACGAGGTGACGAGCTGTTGCGTCAATTGGAGGTCGTGACAGGCCGAGAAATGACGCTGAGAGATCGAGTGGATGTACTGATACAGGAGAAGAAGGAGATGGAACGGATGAGAGATGACGAGAGACTGGAGAGGAAAGAGAGAGAGATGGAGCTTTATGAGTTGAGAGCACAATTAGAGACGATGAGACAGCACTTTGAGATACAGATGAAGGAACAGGAAGGAGCGACACGACAAGATGTACGACACTTTCAAGAACTATTACAACAGACTCAGGAAGAAGCAGCAGCAGTGAGAGGAGAGATTTCGGCGAGACAGAAAGAGGCAGCTAAAGTCGAGACGGAACTTCGTGATACGAAAGCAATGGAGGCTACGACAAAGCAGAGACTTGTTAAACTGACGGAAGATCACGCGACGTTGCGTGTGCACTTGGAATCGGCCAAGATGGTGGCAGTGGAGAGTACACAGAGAGCGATTCAGGCAGAGACGGAGAATGAAAACATGCGGAAGGAGCTCGAGGAACGAGACAATGTGTTGATGATGAAAGAGCAGAGTTTGCGGGCACTTGAAGGAGAATTGCTTCAGATGCAGAAGACAATGGAGGAGGCATTGAGCAAGAAGAAGCAGGCAGTGGAGGAAACACAGCAGCGACTGGTGATGGAGTCGCAAGAAATGCTGCAAGCACAGGAAGAGACGTGGAGCTGCCGAGAAAAAATGTTACAGCAAGAGGTTGAGAATTACAAACAGGAGATGAGTCGTGTGCAGACTTTCCACGTCGAGCTGGCGCAATTACTGCAGACAAAGGACGGTGATGTTACAACAGCAGAGCAAGAAACACAAAGCGTCAAGCCAGCTATGCTCCAGGCGCTTGTGGTACAGGAAGTCAACAAGCGCGACATCCTCCTATCGGCACTAGAGAAAATGAGGATACAACTTGGGACAATAAAACGGCAGCTTGGTTCGCAGAAGCAACTCGAGACCGAGAATCTAAAACTCCGTGCTGAATATGAAAAGGCGAAGCTAGCTATGGAGCGTATGGCAACACGGAAGGCAAAAAGTTTTGCTTCTCTGACTTCATTACCAGTCAGGCAAGCTGGAAATGACAGTGGTGGCAGTAGCTCGTCAGAGAAGAGTGCTAGTAAGGAAGGTCGACCTGGTACGATGGAGATAACGCCGATCGTGAAGCGAGAGCTCGAGGCAGGCGAAACAAACGCAATTGAGTTAAGAACAACACCTCGAAAGGCGCAACGCATCAAACACGTGTATGTAGCTTCGCGGTATCTAAGCAGCGCATCAAAACGCTGAGTATATTGGCAAGTCAAGCCGCACTGCGATGGAGCTGTTTCCTTAAGTATATTAGTTCTTCATAAGTCTATAAATCGGACGTAAAGGAAACGCAAGCGTCATTGCATGGTGTTCACAAGGAAAGTATGGCCAACTATTGTCAAGACAACGCCAATCGCATCGAACAAACTCACAGTTCTTGCTTCTGAATAGGATCTTCCTCCAGCTGGTGCTCATGAAGTGACCAACCTGGCACACTTTTCGGGTCCTTGACACGCAACCGGATGCTACTAAAACACTGGAATGCCTCCGAGGGCTGAATCTCGCCGTCAGCAATCACCGCAGAAGCAGTTTCTTTGGCACTCAGGTAACACGGAATATACTCGTTGACGTGATCAAAGATCACGAGCACGCCACCGTTCCTAAGCTGCTGTGGATAGCGCTTTGGACAATATGTCGCTTGCTTCTGCTGCACTCCTCCCCAGTAAGGTGCCCATGCTACGGTTCCGCCTTGTTCGAGATTCTGTCCGTCAATTGCAACCTGTCTCCACACACAACAAAACGCAGCACCAGTTAGTGGACGCAAGCTGGCAATGAAAGTACAAGGTAAATGCCATCAATCCAGCCAACACTTACAAGGATGCTCTCGTTGACAAAGGCAAAGGTGGGGTCGAGAGAAAAAATTTCGACGGCTGCTTGTTGCTGCATCTTCAGTTCAGTCATCACATTCAACGCCACATAGCTCGCCGCCGTCACCAGCACCAGCGTTTTAGCCCAAACACGGTGGAAACAAGTGACTGTCACCAAAATAGCAGCGACCAATGCCGCCAATTGCCTCGCCACTGGCGCATCCAAGGTCGCGATAAGCGTCCACAAATTATCATCCAACCGTCTCGAGGACGCGTCAAGACTTAATCCAATGACAACCGTCTCCATTACCGCCGTCACAAATGCCTTCCCTTCATACAGCAGTCTCTCTCCACACTCTACAGGCGTCTCAATGTCCAATTGTCTCCAATTGATCACCGAGTTTAACGTTAATGGTTCCAAGCTGCAAGATGCACCGTACAGCGCCGTCGCCACAGCCGCCAGTGTCAGCAGATTCAATATCAATTTTGACAGCATTCCGGCCAGTCGTGGACTCTGTAAAGGCCACGACAGCTCGTCACTGTGAGGCAACGAAATGTACAGTAGCAAAGGGGCTACGCTTACAGCAGCCAACGTCCAGCCGAGATTCTCTAGCAACCCACCGGCCGCCATCCATTGCTGGGTAAAACTCAGCTCTGTCTTTACACGTGGTCGCTCGAGCCAATCTTCTTCATTGTCCTCAGACTCGTCCGAGTCCGAATCCCACGCGTCCTCGTCACTATCGGCCGCATGATCGTCTGTACCATTTGAATTTTCTTCCTCAAGCTCATCCCATCCAGACTGTAACGCATCAGCCGCCAGCATGGCATCAATCTCTTCATCCTTTGTCTGTATATACGCGTCATTCCAATTGTCATCAATGAAAACCGGTTGGTTTAACGCCTTGGAGCGCGACCGAGTGAGCACGGGAGACATTATGATACGAAAAAGGTCTTGACAGGTTTTTATGAATTTTTGAATTTTTACAAGCGATACAAAATAGTATTCATACAACGGTATGATATATATTAGTACTACTATACTTGAGTCATATTTACTACTATTTTACAGTGTAGCCATCTTACCGGAAAAAACGGCGCAGGTCGTCGATATGAAGACGCTCACTGCGACGTTCATCGTGGGTCTTGGCAATAACAAGTACATGCTTTGCCAATTGCTCTTTTCGTTCTTGCAGCTGCAAAATCATGTCTTCGACTGTGTCCATCACCACGTATCGTTTCACTATCACGTCCTGAGTCTGACCCAAACGGTGCACTCGATCGATGGCCTGCTCCTCTACTCCAGGATTCCACCACGGATCAAGCAGGATTACGACCGATGCGCATGTGAGATTCAGACCCACACCACCGGCTTTCAGACTGATGACCAGTACTTCAATGTGCGGGTCCTTGGCAAACTTGGTCAATACGCGCTCGCGTGCCTCCTGGTTTAGTCCACCATTGAACGTGCAGTGCGAAAAGCCATGACGCGAGAGCAGCAGAGAGACCATGTCCAGCATCGACGTCCATTGCGAAAAGACCACCACTTTTCGCTTTTGTTCGGGCGACTCGACGTTCTTGTTCTCCAGCCTAATGGCATTCAGATCGCGAAGCAGCTGCTGCAGTTTGGTAGACTCGAAGCCCGTGCCGTCGTCGTCGTCGTCAGCCACAGAGGCAACAGCAGGTGTATTCATTTCGACTGAGCTTTCATCTTTTGTCATTGAAGCAGAAGGAGGCGGAAGCTTGAAAACTTTCGCCATGTCGACCACAGCTCGGCACACGGGACAGCCATTTTCCGGGTCGTTTAAGAGACTTTCTCGAAGGCACTGGACGCACAATATATGAGCGCATGGTGTCAACACTGCATTGCGCGGCGGGTCCAAGCAGATTGGACACTCATGAGCTTCCAAGCCGTCTTCGACCTGAGCTATCACATTCTGAATATAAGAGGCCGTTAGCCCCCCTGTCGAGTTACCTTCTTTGTCGTCCGAAACATCATGTCCGTTGTCAAGCAACCGTTCACAGTTGCTGGCCTGCATATCTGTCTGCAGTTGTGCGGCAATGCGCTGGTAGTACGCTTCACGGCTCTCATTCTGTTGAGGCTGGAAAGCTAATCTGGTCTGTGCTGCTGTGTTTACTCCTGCCTTTTTGTCATCACGCTTCAACGCATGCTCGAATTTTTTACCGAGTGCAAGCAAAGGGTGGTCGCAGGCCTGACGGAGACGGAGCAACAGCGCGAAAATGGCAACATAACTCGTCATAGCTGTGCCACTCGCAACAAAGCCGTTAAATTCTGCTCGGCTTTTATCGTATACTGCCTGGTAAAAGGTGCGCTCGTCAGGGGAGAACTCCAATTTAACCAAGTCGACGTGCTTCGGTGGAAGGTGAACAATCATATTGCCCAGCTTATCTCGCGATTGCTTGGTGCGACGAAGCAGTATTGGCGTTAGAATCACCTTTAGCCGGCCAAGTGCGTTCACATCGTCGCCGTCTTCGTACGGTTTTGTAATCACGCGTTTCCACCACGCAACTCGACACCAGGGCTGGTACTCGAGGAAGCAAAGCAGTGCAAAAACGTCATCTAAAGTGTTCTGAATTGGAGTGCCCGTCAAACACCATCGATGCGTAGCTTTTAGGGCAGAGCACGTCTTGAAGTAGCCTGTGGCCCTGTTCTTTATGCTGTGGGCTTCGTCAAGAATGATACGGTTCCACTTGGTCGTCGCAACCGGACCGTTTTTTCCAAACTCGGCTGACAGCACTCCGTAGGTTGTAAGAACAATATCATTCTTGCTGAAAGGTGCCATTGTGAGCTTGGTACGTGTGCCACGATCGTCGCCATAGTACACGTAAACGCTTAGGGTGTTAGGAAGAAAACGTTCCAAAGCTTCATTTTTCCACTGGTGAAGCAAACTCAACGGGCATATCACGAGAGTCTTGCCTGTTGCCTCCCGTTTTGCCTGAGTTGGGATATTGTCGTTGGTCAATCTTTCTTCGCCCATGTGCTTTTGGTAAGCAATTAGAGAAAGCATCATCATCGTTTTGCCTGCATACATAACGAACTTATTAATCACTTCCATTTCCGTGTCGACAATGCGCAGCCTTTGCGCTGTACTTACCCATTCCCATGTCATCCGCCAGAATTCCACCAAGGCAGGGGGCAGGAGGTTCTGGTCGAGTTAACGACGCACTTTTCTCGAAGGGGTTCACGTAGTAAAAGCTCTTGGATCGGAATTGACGCTTCTCCCACATCTGAATAAATTCAGTCTGATTAGCAGGTCATGCGCAGACCATATCATTTAAACGGCACTTACAGGATCGTTACTCTCTTGCTCACCGACGTCATCGCTCATTTGGTCTTCTCGCCACAGCATCCATCTCAATGCTTGCTTCTGGTGATCTCGCAGCTTGATAGAATGCAGATACTGTGTAAGGTGCTCCGACGGATCCTCATTCAAACCATCAACCGAGTTGTGAAGACTGCTTGCTCCGACGCACTCGGAGAAAAGAGTATCAAGGTCTTGCGGGTTCACTTGCAACGACGGATCTTTCGCCTCAGAGGTTGGTCGCGTAGCTAACGCATCCAAAGAGGAGGAGTCTGCTCCCTGGACAATCTGCAGTAAACTATACACTTGATCGGAAAGGGAAAAGTTCTGGTCACCCTCTATGAACACGTCGAACGCCTTCACACTGACATAGATGAATACCGTCAACTACAATATACAGCATCACAAAGCTCAGCACAGGCATACATCCCCGATTCAGCTCAAAACTACCTACATCAAAGGATGCAAACATATGGGACGACACCGGTGGCGTCTCACACACTCCTGCAAGTTTCACAAGTCCTCTCTTCATCAACGGATGCAGCAATAGCTCCATTTTCCTTTCCAATCGTCCAATCTGCAAGTGCTCCATGGTAGCAATTCTCACAATGCCTGATACCATGGAAGTAGCCGATAGTCCCGATCTCAGCCTTTTCTTACCGGCGTTTTCCGCCTGCAGCAGTAATTCCTCACCCGCATGGAGCTTCACACCCTGACGGTTCACTGAGCCTTGCATGATCATCTTGCCCAACACATGACAGTTCAACTCCTCTTTTCCCAGCTTCATTAGAAGCTCTTCCAGTCGACGCTCTGCTCTCTTATCTGCTGGAGCTGCAGTCAATGAATCCTCCTTGGTCCGTCGATCAAAGTACTCCGAGGCCGCACCTGAGACACTAAAGCAATTACGTTGCAGCAACGCCATCGTCTCGTCATCTGGCAACTCAATACCCAGTTCCTTAAGTTGCTGCAACTTCTTCTGTAGACGTTCCTGTTCCTTGTCTACTGAACTACCGACACTAAAGAGCAGAGACTGCGACGTCTTTATGTTTGTCTTCTTCTTGATGCTACGAATAGAAGCGACTGATGGAGAACCAATCGGAAGCGATACAGCAAGTCGTACACTGTCACACATGGCGCATTGATGCACACACGCCTCGTTCTTGAATGTACAGCGGGAGCAGCTCCACGCTCTGGTCGTCATGTAATCAACTAACCTATAAGAAATGTGACTAGTTTTGTAATTATTTGATATTGTGCCTAGTTTTGTAATTGTTTGAGATTGTGGCATTAACGAGACTAGTTTGGTAATTTACGTATAGTATCATTTTCGTGGTCAAAAACGGTAAACGCCATGCTACTACTCTCCAGTCGTCGAGCTGTGACAACGTGCCGCTCTGTCGTGTCTGCTGCTTTGATCAATACCGTGCGCTTCGAGTCTAGTAGTAGCAGTAGTAATCGTAACGTCCATGCACACGCAACGGTAAAAGTGTATCAAAGTTCTCGAGTGCCCAGCGATGGTCCAGACTTGAACGACTTCTTGCGCAAGTCACAGATGCATGACCATCAGCGTACGGTAGAGACGATACAAGAACCAAGTGAAATGAATTTTCCCATGCGATCGTTAGAAGAGCTCGAGGAAATGCAACAGCAGCAGCCGCAGCGGCAGCGGCGTTCCTTCTTCATTGAGACTTACGGCTGTCAAATGAACTCGGCCGACTCGGAGATTGTGCGGGCCATTTTGTTGAAACATGGCTACATTCCGGCACGTGCAGCTGAAGCAGCCGATGTGCTGCTTATTAACACGTGTGCTATACGTGATAATGCCGAGGCCAAGATCTGGCACCGTCTGGAATCGCTGCGGCAGGTGAAGGCCAAGCTTTTGCGCAGAAAGCAGAAGGTGGTGCAGACCGTGGGTGTTCTGGGCTGCATGGCCGAGAGACTCAAGACGAAGCTGCTTGAGTCCGACAAGATGGTGGATTTGGTGGTAGGTCCAGATGCCTACCGTGATATCCCCAACCTGCTGCATGTGGTGCACGGCAGCGGCGAAACAGCAGTCAACGTGCAGCTGTCATTGGACGAGACCTACGCAGACATTGCGCCCGTACGTGCGGACCCGCACAGCCCGTCGGCGTTTGTGTCGATTATGCGTGGATGCAACAACATGTGCTCGTACTGCATCGTGCCGTTCACGCGTGGACGCGAGCGTAGCCGCATCATGAGCTCCATTGTCGATGAGGTGCGTGCGTTGAGCGACCAAGGTGTAAAGGAGGTCGTGCTACTTGGACAGAACGTCAATTCGTACCACGACAAGAAGTCCGAGGACGCTGCGGAGAAGGGACGCGGCTACGTATCATCCGCCGGGTTTAGCAACATGTTCCGCTCGCGTGATGCACTTGGCTTCCGCTTCGCTGACCTGCTCGACAAAGTTTCGCGTGTTGACCCGGAGATGAGACTCCGCTTTACCTCCCCCCACCCCAAGGATTTTCCAAATGAAGTGCTGGACCTCGTGAACGAGCGTAATAACATCTGTAAGCAGATCCACATGCCAGCTCAGAGCGGCAGCACCACGTTGCTGGAACGCATGCGTCGTGGATACTCTCGTGAGGCTTATCTCGCCCTTGTTGATAACATGCGTACTCGTATTCCTGGTGTTGCCATTTCTTCCGACTTTATTGCTGGCTTCTGTGGTGAGACTGAGGAGGAGCACGCCGACACGATCTCACTGATGCGGCAGGTATCCTATGACCAAGCGTTCATGTTCGCGTACTCGGTTCGCGCTCGTACCCATGCGGCACATCGGATGGAAGATGATGTTTCGCCAGAAGACAAGTTGCGACGTCTGCGCGAGGTCATTGACACATTCAGTGAGGTGGTCACGCGCAAGAATTACGTTGAGGACTCGAACCGTCTGCACATCGTACTCGTACAAGGCGCCAGTCGTCGCTCCACAGATGAAGACCCAAAGCTAACGGGTCTTACAGACACGAGCAAGCGTTGTGTGTTCCCCAATCAAGAAATGCCGGGTTCGTTGCGTGCCTTCACCAAGCAGGCGGGTGAGCTGGCTGCCGAGTTTCTTCCCCTACCAAGTGTCAGATCGGAGGGTGTACATGCTGCTCCTGGTGACTATGTGCTAGTGCGCGTCCACGAAGCTGGCCGCCACACCCTCCACGCTACCCCTGTGGCACGCACCACTCTGCAAGAGGTCGCCGAGTTTGTAAAGCCAGAGTTGCTCGGTGCCCGACCACACTCACTTGAGGCACTGGAGCTTTAGAATAGTAGACACAAGAGAGAAACGAAAGATAGTCAAAGAGACACAAGATAAAGCAGCAAAGGAACATCCAATTGTCCCATTTCACAGCTAAGTTGTCATCTCTGCTGAGACCTAGTGAGTCGCAATCGCACCCTTAGCAGCTTCTGCAGCACGTTTCTGCATCTCCATTTGCATGGTCGAGATCTACTCAGCAATAACAAGTAGACATCAAGTAAGTAGCCTATCATTAAGAGCATAGAGCCACTAATAAAGACAATACATACATTGGTACGAATGCCGACAGCTTCCTTCTCCTTGGCCTCAATCTTCGTAGTCACTTTGTCGCTATCATTCCAGCACAATGTCCCCATTAGTCTCCAATCTATTAAATACCACTAAATCTTCTTCTTCTTACAGTTCGTTATTAATAAACTCAAGACGTTTATTGACGTTCGTCTTGGCCTCGTCAACATCCTGCTTGAGTAGCACAGGACCCACAAGTTTGTACACTTTGGCTTCGTCATCCAACAACTCCAGTTCCTTCTTCACCATATCATTCTCATTCGCTTGTTGTGCGTATGTCTGTCGTTGTGTCGCCAGTACTTGCACCTCGTCCTGCAGCGTCCGATAGCGTGTCATCGCCGTGTCCACCTGATCCTTAAGCTCTGCCATATTTTATATTCTAACGAAAGGGGTACACAAGTGTAACCTTTAGCGTACCCCACTATGTCATAAGAGTGATGGTCATATTGTTGCAGTTACGTTGTAGCTTTAGCTCCGGCGAGCATGTATCTATTGTTAAAAAAGCTTTATCATCTCGTACTTATACGAGAGCATTAATTCATGCCTATAAACATATTGAAAAGTGCCGACATGATGCATGTCGTAACGAGTGCGATCAATCGTTCCATTGCTCTACATCGTCGTCACCTTGTCGTTTCTACAGCCATGAGACACTTGAGTAAGCAGTCGTCTTCTTCTTCTTCTTCTTCTTTTTACAATGCCGAGTCAGTTGCTCGTACTCTCAAGTTACTAGAACGTCGCAAGGTTACGACACTTGACATGGGCATTTTCAAGCGCAAGAAAAAGCCCATTACCATGGTAACGGCCTATGATTATCCATCGGCCATGCACGTGGATTTGGCAGGTTTTGACGTTCTACTGGTTGGTGACTCGCTGGGGATGGTGGAACTGGTACGAGATGGCGTTGAGCAAAGGAAGAGACGAAAGGGTCATTAGTTTTGACTGCTGGACGCTGTGGGTGTTGCTGTTGTGTGGTCCAGGGAATGGACACGACTCTTCCAGTGACGCTGCAAGATATGATTCACCACACTCAAGCAGTCAAGCGGTGCGTTGCTCTGTTTTTCTTACTCTACTGACAGTAGTTTGGGTTGCTAAAAAGAGGGTGCAACGATAGTGGAGCCACCCGTCCGTTGGTGGTCACGGACATGCCGTTCGGCACATGTGAGGGGGCACCATTTGACTCGCTAAAGAACGCTCAACGTCTAATGAAGGTATCACCACGTACTTTGATAGTAGAAGAGGGTTCAAAATGAGTGACGAAGTGACGTAAATTGTTGGGTGTGTCTTCAATACTAGGAAGGAGGTGCTGATTGTGTGAAGATTGAGGGAGGCAAGGAGCGTGCTAAGACGAGTAGGGACGATTCTTTTTTTGGTCGTAGAAAGCAATGCTGCTGGTGTACTGACGAAAGTTTGCGCAATACAGTCAAGACCATTGTCGATGGTGGCATTGCTGTGATGGGACACATTGGTCTTCGTCCCCAACACATCAGTGTTCTGGGAGGATTCCGAGCTCAAGGTCGCACGGGTAATACATTACAATACGGAAGTTATGTTGCTGTGCGTGTACTTTTGTGTCTATTGACGCTTTGATCATTGCCCCACGCAGCTTCACAAGCACGAATGATTATCGAGGACGCTTTGGCCGTGCAGAAGGCAGGTGCGTTTGCCGTTGTGATTGAATGTGTTCCATCGCCCGTTGCCAAGGCAGTGACGAAGATGCTCAAGATCCCGACCATCGGCATTGGCGCTGGCCCCGAGACGGATGGCCAGGTACTAGTTTTCCATGATCTGTTGGGTATGCTCCAGCACCCGCATCACGCGCAGTTTGTTCCCAAGTTCTGCAAGCAATACGCTGACGTTGGTAAACAGATCCGTATTGGTCTTGAGAATTACCGCGATGACGTGGAGAACGGTCGTTTCTCGAACGAGGCATTTTCCCCCTACAAGGTATGTGAACTGTCACGTGACTGCATACCCTTCGACAGCTGTGCTAAATGATACGGTATGATGACAACACAGATGTCGGAAGAAGAAACCCAAAAACTACACGATATGATAGCCAAGGAGTACAACCAGGAAAATAGTGACGGAAACGACGATGTGATGCATTCAGAGGTCACAAAGGTCTATTGAGAGTAGCGATATATGTAAAGCAGTCTAGTTGTGTGCAGATCATTTAGAAATGCAAAGCTGTCTGAAAAGGGCACCATCGTTGTCGCTGCAAGTTCTCTCTTCATTTTTAACTGTGGCCACTCCTGATAGCAATGGATGACCTCTCTCAGGACTCTCATCTCGACACATTGCGTAAACACGACAGCCAGCTTGAAATCGAGGCTTCCGTGTCTGGCAACTTTGGATTCCAGCCATCGCTACTTAGCTTTTGCCAGCTTAATGGGAGGTCTGCTGTTTATGCGGGTAGTGTTCAACTTTTAGTGCCAATCCTTTATAAGCAGTGCTCTGACGTTGGGACAAATCCTTTGCTTTCGACGTATGTGTCCAATTTTGCCTTCATCTTTAGGACCTTCGTGAGAACAACCTGATGCTTCAATCTATGACCAGCTCGGAGAACCTCATCCGAAAGTATCGGATTGATACCGCAAAGCATGAGAAAGTAAATGAAATAAGGATCTCATTGATTAATTAGTCGTCGCCACCGTCGATATCGGCAGGCTCGAAATTTCCAAACTCGTCTCCGTCGTCTTCTTGTGCATCGCTGCTTTCGGCTGCAGCTGCAGCAGCGGTCATAGCCTCCGCCTCAGCTTCGGCAAGCATCTCTTTGTGCATTTCAATAGCCGTTTCATACATACCGAGGTACATTTCGTCCGACACGTCTTCTTTCGTGGCAACAGGCTCCGACAGTTCGTTCAACTCTTTTTCAATCCATTGGTAAGCACCGACAGTGTCCATCCACACACCAATGTTTTGCGAAACATAAACAAATGCTTCTTCAACAGACCCTCGCTTGGGATCCCTGATATCGTCTACGTACTCCATCACTTGGAAGAACGTCTCATGGTAAGCAATCACCACAGCCATGAATGGATTCAAACGAAACGCCTTGCGGAAAGCTGCTTGTACGACCTTTTCCGACGATCCTGATTCTTCAAGCACCTCCCACGACACGTACTCAATAATCACTTGGCAGTACGCCAGTACAGCCGACTCGTCATCCGTGTGTTGTTCAATCAAGGCCCTCGCCTCAGCACCACGACCTTCGTCCACCAACGCACACGCAAGACCCTCACGTGAATGGAAAGAGTCCGTCGTGTCCAAGCTCATACAAAGCTCATAGTTCTTTATCCCACGGTCAGGCATCGCAGCTTCGCAACAAGCAGCAGCAAGGCGTTTCAACAGACTAAACACACAAAGACAAAGTAAGCGACTCAGCCAGCAAATCTGTGCCACTAGACACTACACACAGCCACCTCTTGACTCAATGTAGTACCTAATGTACTCCCTTGTATCCTTGTTCTCTGCCAGTTTTCCCTCCTGCCGCATCTTCTCATACAAGTCAAAAGTCTCCACTGGTTTAGGGAATTCATCACCACACTCGTCCAATTCTCCTGCTGCAATCTTCGCTACTAGTGCCGCCGGTCGAGCCGCACCCGTTAGCTTCCACTCTGATATCAATTTCGGTCCCTTACGAGGTGGAGCCTTAGGCGGCGTCGGGTTCTTGGGGAATGCATGCAACTCCTGTAACTTACGATCCACTAAGCGTTGCAGTTGTACCACACGCATACGCCTTCGGTTCTTCTGTTTCTTGTCCTTATTGGACTCCATACTGTTTACGCAAGTCTGTGCAAATGCCTGCGCTCTGCCTGCATTTGACGAGCGAGTGCCCTTCCGCTTCTTCGGTTTGCCTCCCATGCCTGACTGGCGAACAGCTCCCATTTGGAGTGAAAGTGATAAGAAGTAGCTATATCTTTTTATACGGGTCTAAATTTTTCAAATAAAAATCTAAAAATTACCAAATCGACGTGTAAGTGGCTGGCTAGTAGACAAGATGATGCGGAGATTGGCGGTTCGTTGCCGTATGAAGCCGTTGACGGCAGGTGCGCGTTCATTTGCAGGGAAAGGAAAAGGTGGTGCTGCTGTGGTGGAAGAAGCTGTGGATCTAATGAAGGTGGTGCCCACAAACATTTTCAAGGATGGCACGCACCCGGAGCTTAAAGACAAGTCTGAATACCCCGAATGGCTCTTCACGTTGCTGGATCCCAAGCCTACACTGGGTGAATTGGGACGAGCTGGCTTTGATAATCTAGAGCTGGAGGACCAACGTCGCTACCTTGTGCTGCTCAATCGGCAGTTGATCAAGACGAGCAATGCTGATAAGGCCAAGAAGTAAAGCAGACTATAGACGACGACCGACACAGAGATGACAGTGTAGGACATAAAGACACACAGATGGAAAACAGGAGATGAACAATGGAGACGAGTATGTGTCAGCATTTTGCACGTGAAAAGGATTGTCATGAGAGTCGCTGATGTCTAGACTTTTAGCTTGTTGCTACCGCTGTGGCTTGCTCTGAATCAGGTACTACAGCTGGTGACAAGTCCTCACCTCTTGTCTGACATGAGATTATTCTTTGAAATGCCAACAATAAAATGTCTCTTAGGAAGTGGTCGGAAATCCTCCTGGCACGAGCTGTAGAATGCAGAGAAAGCAATTGCGTCATGTATCTACACAAGTATAGCGGATACGGTGCCTCAACAAAAGAACAGGCTGCGTACCAGACAGACGTTGTTGCCGTTGAGCAGAACTTGGTCCAACTTCACCTCACGCTTTCCCTCCGGAGTAATCTCGCTATTGACAAGAGAAACACCAGACGTAAAGAGTCATCAACAATCAAGATCAGTGACAAAATTGCACCACTGCTGTCTCTCTTTTAGCAACGTACTACTCGGTAACGTCGTCCAGCACCATGTCTATCATCGAAAACAAGAGCAACAGAGCATACGAACTCAAGGTTCAGCATTTCTCGTATCAATTGACAGCACACACGTCACTTACTAACGTAATCGTCAAAACCTCGGAGTGTACCGAGAAATTCCTTGTCACCCTTCATGATGATCCAAAGCTTCGAGCCAATGCATTTGTCAATTAACTCTACCGACAAGACAAGGGTATCATACATACATCAATGCATTATATCTCATTAGTATTTCAATATATTAAACAATACAAAACCCATGAATCGGTCACCTACCGAGCGGTAAGATGCGGCCTTGGGACATGATTTACTGGTTGCGTTTTTGACTTTTCATAATGTGCAATACACCAATGTGATGTAGCATACACTAATTCATGTATTGATAACGTACATGGGCTATACAGGATGGAGCAGGATCAAGAGGAACAAGAGCATTACAAGTCAGTACTCTTGTCATTTCGCGAGTATGAACCTTTTATGATGCGTGAGATATATCGGCGTAAGAAACACTTGCAGTCGATGCCTATTGATATGCAGCGACGTCTTCCCCAGTCCTCCACGATCCGAAATCTCCACCATTTTGTCAATGCAGCACACCACAACCAGGTTTTCTTTGAACGTGTTGTACAGGCTCAACTAAAGACTGGACCAGACTATGAATTGCCGGTGGTAACACCCAAGACGTCACTGCAAAGTCCTCCTCGTCACTTTTCCAAGCTTAAGAGCACACTGCATCAGTTTGTCCGCGATTGGTCTGATGAGGTGCGTCAATATCTAGAGACCCACTGCAGTGTTCGCTGTATTCTGACTATTCTGACTGGTTATGGGGATATTTGGTGTGTTTTTGTAGGGCAAGAAAGAGCGTGAAATGTGCTATACCCCCATCATTAAAGAACTGCGTCGTGTCCTGCCTTTGAATCCAGACAACACGTAAATGGCGATGGCTGACTCTGTTTCTTTCATCTGTAACTCAATTAATTGCTGAGACTTTTTATATTATTCGGACAGAACGGATCGCCCTCGAGTTCTACTTCCTGGAGCAGGACTGGGACGACTTGCGTTGGAAATCGCCTCCAAGGGCTACTCGGCCCAGGGCAATGAGTTTTCGTATCAAATGCTGTTTGCAAGCAACTTCATTCTCAACTGGTAGGCTTTTCGAGTGTACAATTACCTATCCTCTGGCTTGACGTATGCTGTGTCATCTCATACTAATAGGGTAACGCAGCCGTTGCAGTTCGAGATTCATCCTTGGATCCATAATCCATCTAATGCGTTGACAATCACGGACTTATTGCGTCCCGTGGCGATCCCGGATGTAGCACCAGCTGAGCTTCTGGGTCTCAATAATGGTGGCACTGCTACTCCTCCCGACTTCTCTATGTGCGCTGGCGAGTTCCTAGAGGCATACGCAAACGACAAAGGTAGGACAGGCTTCTATATCTACAAATGCAGCGATTTCGAGACTAATGCTTCTATCTTGTCGTATAGAGTGTTGGGACTGTATTGTAACGTGCTTTTTCATTGACGCGGCACCGAACGTGATCGAGTACATTGCAGCGTTCGAGCGTCTACTAAAACCTGGTGGCTACTGGATCAATCTAGGTCCTCTGCTCTACCACTGGCAAAACAGTAGCGATGGTGACGATGAGCGCTACGAGCAGTCAGTGGAGCTCTCGTACGAGGAGATTAAGCACGTCATGAACACGTACAATTTCCGTATTCAGAAGGAATCACAGCGCGAGTGTTTGTACACAAACAATGTCAAGAGTATGATGAAGACAGTCTATAATTGCGCCTTCTTTACTGCCGTCAAGGAAACTGGACACGTCTAGAGTGACAAGAGAATAAGACAAGAAAAAAAAGACGAAACTCTTTATATCTGATGCTGTCGACTACTTGAAGCGTAAGTAGATATTTTCCTTCCTATGGCCTTCCTTTCCTCTTCCATTCTTTTTTAAATAGTAGCTCCAAAACATTTCAATCAAGGTCATCGTCGTCATAGTCGTCGACTAGCGGCTTCATAGATGCTGCATGCACCGGCACTTCGTCACTCATACGCTCCATCTCAGGGTTTCCCTCTACGTTCATTTCGCTTTCCATCTGTCGCTTCAGTCGCGCGTGTAACTGCTTGGACTGCAACGAGCTCGGCATTCTCGATTCCTTCGGTGGCGTCTCCATGTTTTGTAATAATGCATTCAATTGGCTAAAATCTTTGCTGACATTATGTGCACCACACCATTCGCTTCGACTCGTCATTTTCTCCCAAATCTTTTATCGATACCGTCGCAATGGAGCGACTCCAGCGTCTTTTTGGCAATTTACCGGGACTTCCAGGACAAGGTGGACCTGGTGCTGATGGTCCACTGGTTGATACGGCTGAGAAGGTGCATATTTCATCTCTTGCGTTGCTGAAAATGCTCAAACATGGTAAAAAACTTGCCTGTCAGTTTATTATCTTGTAAAAATAATATTAATTTTGACAATTTTGTTAGGACGTGCTGGTGTACCGATGGAAGTAATGGGGTTAATGCTGGGCGAGTTTGTGGATGACTATACGGTCAATTGCATTGACGTATTTGCCATGCCACAGAGTGGAACGGGCGTGAGTGTGGAGGCTGTGGACCCGGTGTTCCAGATGAAAATGTTGGAGATGCTCAAGCAAACAGGAAGAGCTGAAATGGTCGTAGGCTGGTATCATTCCCATCCTGGTTTTGGCTGCTGGCTTTCAGGTGTTGATATCAATACACAACAAAGTTTTGAGGCCCTCAATCCACGTGCTGTAGCGGTGGTTGTGGATCCGATTCAGAGTGTGAAAGGCAAAGTGGTGATTGATGCCTTCCGTCTTATTAATCCACAGCTCATGATGATGGGCCAAGAACCTCGACAAACGACCTCGAATATCGGCCATTTGAACAAACCATCGATCCAGGCACTGATTCATGGACTTAATCGTCATTACTATTCGATCGCTATTGATTACCGCAAGAATGAACTAGAAGAGCAAATGCTTATGAATTTACACAAGAAAACGTGGAGTGATGGGCTTATGCTCACCAAGTTCGAAGATCATTCGAAGGAGAACGAGACAACTGTTGAGGTGCGTGTGTGCTTAAACGTGTGCTGCAATGCGTCTGTCTTTGTTGACGTTTATTGCTGGTGTTGTTGTATTTGGCAACTGTAGACGATGTTAGCTCTTACGGAGCAGTACAATAAACGGGTGCAGGAGGAGGAAGAAAAGACGCCCGAGGAACTCGAGGTGCTAAATGTTGGCAAATTGGACCCCAAGAAGCACCTGGAAAACGACGTGTACGATCTCATGGCTCTCAATACAGTCCAGTGCCTCGGCGCAATGCTTGACACAATCGTGTTTTAGAATACAGCGACGGGCGTCAGACGAAGAGAAAGCGACTGTAGTAGGCACGTAATACATCCTGTCTGCTCTATGCGTCATTTTCTTGTTTAGTTCATTCATTTAGTCTTCAAAACTCTAGAATAGAAATGCAAGGATCTACCACTATACATGCAGGAGCCATAATTATGATAGCTCCCGCAGCTCATCAACCTTAACAGGTCGGTTCTCCGCAAGTGACTTGTTTGCTGCCAGAGCCAGCAACAAAGCCTCACGACCATCAGCACCACTTACAGGAACTGAAGCACCATTTGTAGTGCATACTCGAATGAAAGCCTCCATCTCTGCCACATACGCGTCCATATAGCGCTCCAAGAAGAAGTGAAGCGGTAAGTCACGACGCACGTTCTCTTTCGTAGACACGACCACCTGGTTCGAATGCTTGTTGTCACATGCAACGGAGCCCTTTGAGCCCAGAACCTCCACGCGCTGATCGTAGCCATACGCGGCCTCTCGATTGTTCTCGATGTAGCAGATGACACCGTTACGAAATTTGAGCAGCACCACGGCCGTGTCGATGTCGCCCGCTGCTGCAATGTCGGCATTCACGCTCTGCGCCATGGCGTAGACCTCATCTACCTCGTCACCGATAAGGAATCTCGCCATGTCAAAATCGTGGATAGTCATGTCACAAAACAACCCCCCAGAGCTTTTGATGTAGCTTATTGATGGTGGACCAGGATCACGACTTGTGATACGCAGCATATTAACTTTGCCGATCTCATCATGGTCAAGAACCTGCTTGATACGTACAAAATTGGCATCAAAACGACGATTAAATCCAATCATAAGCTTCACACCAGCATCGTCCGTCTACACAATCATCAACATACAGCGTTGAGTGTTACAGGCAACAGTTTGTTCCAGTAGTATCGAAAAATAGTCGACAAAGAGGAGTACACACCGCTTTGATGGCCTTATTGACGGCAACCAGCTCAAGATCCACGGGCTTTTCACAAAAGATCTGCTTCTTATTCTTTGCTGCTTCAACAATCTGAGACGCGTGCAAGGCCGTGGGGGAGCAAATGACAACGGCATCGATCTCCGGATCACGAAAGAGCTCGGACGTGTCTTTGGTCCAGCGTGGAATACCAAATTGTGCAGCCACCGTCTCTGCCACATTATCAAAGGGGTCGGCAATCTACAAGAACAACAGACAACGCCATTCGTTTTGTTAGTGACATGACAATGGGCCACGTCAGTCGGTATTTGTATAAACCATAGCGATCGTAGCTCCAGCACGTTGTAGACTCTGCGCATGTACTTTTCCAATCCGTCCAGCACCCACGAGACCCACGCATAGAGGCTTGGAGAAATGGGAATTGAGCATAATAGGGTATGTGTATGTGTAATGTATATAGATAAATCTCTCTATTACTCTATAGACTTGATATACGTAACGAGTTACAAAATGAATTTAAACACGTAGAGACAAGTACGTGACCGTCGTATTGTAACCATTACATCAAATACTGATTTTTAGCCAATGAATGATGATTAGTTACATACTCGACGAGTTTAGGCTATTGAGTATGGTATACCATAAAGCAATAAATAGTAATAGCAGATGTCTGTCTGTGTACGTTCAAGTGTGGATTCTCATCACGGCATAGTGACATCGACAAGATATAAAAGATCTACAATCATCTTTGCTTCTTGGAGACTGCATTTGTGCGTGTCTGTTAGAAATGAAGCTGGCTTTATGTGAAAACTACTTTTTTGTCTGACCTATTGTAGCTTTGGCTTTGACGAATTGGATCTGGATCAAGAGATTATGTGCCATATGAGGGTTTCCTGAGTGTATAAGTCACTCGCTGTTAATAGATCGTGGTCTAATTAATGGATAGTGTCCGTGCCGTGAAAGAATTGAGGCGACGCAGCTGGAGAGGCAGCATAATTCGCTTCATCGTGATTATGAGGACGCAAAAATCACATATTTACTGAAGAACTGGCTATGTGGGAGTGATTGACTACAAAATTGGATCGAAACGGTAATGGCAGAACATGGGAACAAGAACACAACTACCGATGACAATCTTGATGAAAAATGAAGTTGGTGATGTTGACTCCAATAACAGCCAGAGGAAAGGGGCAGCCAACAGCAACAGGGGTTCAACATGATAGATAGCGACAGTAATGGCAACGGTGACAGCAAGAGCGAAATGAATGAGGTCCGAGGCTGTAGCTAATCGTGTGTTGCTACTCACTGTGTTATTAGCAAGTCACGCGCAAAGGGCTATAATGAAAGAGTAAGAGTGGCAGGTGTTCTAGGGGAAAGTTGCCTTCTATCTGATCGCAAAGTACCTCCGTATGGACTTGCATGACTGCAGGCATCAAGTTTTGTCAGTAGCAAAGGCAACGAAGACTGCCACATATATTTTTACGACGGTGGGGAGGTAATATGACCATGCAGAAGTCATGAAAGTATCATAAGACTTTTGAGGAAGGCGGTAAGAGTAATTGGGACAATGTCGAAATTGTGGTATGAGATTCGCCTGTTCTGCAGCTACTTCGCCTGTTCTGCAGCTACAGGTGACACCGGAAATGCTTTGCTTGGACTAAGAAGCTGCTATGGCTCGTGTTGTCTATTTCCATTTGTTCGAGACTCATATTGCTTTCAAAGTGTTCAGGACGCCTCGAGTGATAAGAAGTCTATACTCGTCTGTGCGCCGCTTTTGGTTCTACAGCGCAAAAATCGACAGCGACTCTCAATTCTTCGTTACGCGCTCTAGCTGACCTCATACTTGGCCGAGGTTCTTGCACGTTGTTAATGTCGAGCGACAGATACAAGGAGCAGCCTGTTCGCCGAGTGATGTTCCGATTATTTTTCGACGAGACAGCTTCTGTATCTTGCCAGGAGCTGACCTGGACTTGTAGTCTCGGATCGATTCGCTCGACAGCGACTGCACATACTCCGAATATGAATGGGCAGCGGTAGGGGGGTCCTACGATTGATATTTAACGTCTTGTAAAGTGATCAATAAGCACTTCCTACGAAGTTAGGCAACCCAGTGAAAGTGTAGTAGTATTCCCAGCAATGAAAGTCGACATCTCCTCTATTATAGCATTCTTGGATTCGGCGTCTTCGTCAGAAAGAAAGTCGAGCAATATCAGACACGAAGTTCATCAACCTTAACAGGTCGGTTCTCCGCAAGTGACTTGTTCGCTGCCAGAGCCAGCAACAAAGCCTCACGACCATCAGCGCCACTTACAGGAACTGAAGCACCATTTGTAGTACACACTCGAATGAAAGCCTCCATCTCTGCCACATACGCGTCCATATAGCGCTCCAAGAAGAAATGAAGCGGTAAGTCACGACGCACGTTCTCTTTCGTAGACACGACCACCTGGTTCGAATGCTTGTTGTCACATGCAACGGAGCCCTTTGAGCCCAGAACCTCCACGCGCTGATCGTAGCCATACGCGGCCTCTCGATTGTTCTCGATGTAGCAGATGACACCGTTACGAAATTTGAGCAGCACCACGGCCGTGTCGATGTCGCCCGCTGCTGCAATGTCGGCATTCACGCTCTGCGCCATGGCGTAGACCTCATCTACCTCGTCACCAATAAGGAATCTCGCCATGTCAAAATCGTGGATAGTCATGTCACAAAACAACCCCCCAGAGCTTTTGATGTAGCTTATAGATGGTGGACCAGGATCACGACTTGTGATACGCAGCATATTAACTTTGCCGATCTCATCATGGTCAAGAACCTGCTTGATACGTACAAAGTTGGCATCGAAACGACGATTGAATCCAATCATAAGCTTCACACCAGCATCGTCCGTCTACACAATCATCAACAGACAGCGTCGAGTGTTACAGGCAACAGTTTGTTCCAGTAGTAGCGAAAAATAGTAGACAAAGAGGAGTACACACCGCTTTGATGGCCTTATTGACAGCATCCAGCTCAAGATCCACGGGCTTTTCACAGAAAATGTGCTTTTTATTCTTTGCAGCTTCGATGATCTGCTCTGCATGTTTATCTGTGGGTGAGCAGATGACTACGGCATCAATCGCTGGATGACTAAGAACTTGGGACGCGTCGTTGGTCCAATTGGGGATACCGTATTTCTTGGCGATCTTCTCGGCGCGATAAGGTTCTGATTCCTAGCGATGGCAAGAATAGGGCAACGTTAGTCCTTCATTACGACACTTGAAAATTAGAGCAGCATATTGTACACGGGTTGGCAGTTGAATAAAGTGGACCACAGCGCTCGTACGTTGGATGCACTGGGCGTGGACTTGTCCGATGCGTCCGGCACCTACGATTCCCACACGAAGAGGACGATTGGAGACGACTGAGGACGTCGTCATGGAACGAACAGAGGAACAACGTAGAGCCAGACTGTGAGCTTGATGGAGCAGCGACGACATTCGTAGTCTGAGACGAGGAATCAGATTGTGATTACTGAACAACGCTTAGCGGATACCGTCATGTCCAAGCCGGAAGTTGAAGCTGTCAACCCATCCTTCGTGGTCATATTTGGTGTATAAGACACTAGCTGGAGCATTTAGTCAATTTGATGGGATTAATTTGTCACTTCTTCGACTGGCACAGGGCGAAGGACGCAATAGTGACGATTCGTCCCGCATTTTGATCGATTCGTCCCGCATTTTGATCGATTCGTCAGCATGGGCGAAGCTTTAAACGCATTGGAAAACGCCTCGCGTCGGGAATTGCAAGCACTAGCTAAAAAACTGCAATTGTGCCGAGCCAATGCCAAGTCGAATGTAATCGTGAGCCATGCGATGCAGTTCATGGACAACCACCCAAAGGACGGCGAGCAGCAGGTGCTAGACGCCTTGGGCGGCAGTGGGACCACAGTGTCAGTAACGTCACCTGTGACCACAAAATTGAACACGAAGAAGGAAGCTGAGAGTCGTAAACAGCCAGAGGATGAGAGTGATAAGCAGCCAGAGGACGAAAGTGACAAGCAGCCAGAGGACGAGAGTGACAAGCAGACAGAGGATCAGAGTGAAAAGCAGCCAGACGAAAAGAGTGACAAGCAGATAGAGGACCAGAGTGACAAGCAGCCAGAGGACGAACCAGAGACCAAGAGCGCAAGCGCTGCGACTAATCGGGTGATGCCTATGGACAAGGACAAGTCAAAGAGTAAGCACGTTCCGTTTGATACAGCCACTATCACGTCCCCTCCTATCGCAGCGCCGTCTGCTAAGAGCTCGAAGCCTAATGTGACTGCGTCATCTTTGCCTAAGAAGTCATCTACTACTACAGTTAAAACTCAGCCAACGTCTGTCGAGAACAAGAAGGTTGATGGTAGGAAGAAGGGTACTACGGCTACTACAAAGTCGGCATCGATCAGCAAGAAGGTGGAAAGTAAAAAGGATACTACGGCTACTTCAAAGTCGGCATCGATCAGCAAGAAGGTGGAAAGTAAAAAGGCACGTAAGGCTGTGGAAGCTCTTGTCAAATCTGTAGCTGATTTGACATTTGTTGGAGAGTCGCGTGTGCGCTGTTCCACTACGGGACACGAGATGCTGGCAGACGTGAACATTATCAATATGTACCTTCACGGCAAGCGCTACCAGAAGGCACGCAACCTCAAGCTCTCCTTTGCAAAGTACGCGCCAATGTTTGTGGATCACCCTGACGAGTCAAAGACAGACATGCTATGGTGCAATGTGACGGAATCGACCATTGCCCGTGATGAAAAGCGTGTGCAAGACCACATGACCGCTCCCAAGTATCAGAAGCTGTTGTCTAGTTGGAAAAAGCACGAGGCCGCAATGAAGAAAAAGGAAGAGGAAGAGAATGAACGTCGGGAAGCTCGCATTCAAATGGCAAAGAGGAAGAGACTCGAAGCTGCCAAGGAAAAAGATGACAACGCGGTAGTGAGTGAGCGGCCGATGAAGCGAAAGCGTCTAGCTACCAATTTGGATAAGTAGAACACGGGAGTTTGTGTGTATTTCATATTATTCCAGTAGCTACAACTACACTCCATTGTCCTGTCACATGTCGGTTGATCATCGAAAGTTCTCGAATAGGTTCGTAACTCGGTGCAAGTGACCTCACTTTTTAATTTGCCATCGAAGACGCAGTTGATGATGTTTGGAGGAGATTCTGCCCTTCCTTTTTCTCGCCACTCTGACGTATTGCATGGGGCCGTGCCAACGGACCCCAAGGAGTTGGAGAATCTTGTAGCGGAGCTCAAACGCCGAGGCAACGCCGCTTTCCAGCAGAACGCGTTGGAGGAGGCCGAAGTTCTCTACACGCGAGCCATCACTATCAACGAGAGCGATCCGCTGCACCAGCAGCATATTTTCTTTGCCAACCGCTCGGCCGCACGTTGCTCCATGGGCAAGGCGGACCAGGCGCTGGAGGATGCGGAAGCTTGTGTGGCACTGAATGCCACGCACGCAAAGGGATTTTTCCGGAAGGCACAAGCGCTTGTCAAGTTGAGACGCTTTAAAGAGGCGCTGGTCGCCCTTGACAACGCCAAGACTCTGGAGCCCAGCAACAAGTCGGTAATGACGCTGTACACAAAGGTGCAGGAACTGGCCAAGAACCAAAAGGAAGCACCGATCATGTCAGCTCCTAAGAAGGTGGTGACGCGCATGGAAGTAGTACCGTCCAGCTCTTCTACTACTACCCCAGAGACGACCACTTCAACAGCTGCTAGTTCTACAGTCGTGGATGATGACGCTGAAATTGCCGGTCACGTCCGTGGCTATAAGACGTTGGCAGATGGACGCGTTACCACGTTCTTTAACAATGAGCTCACAGAGGAAGCAAAGCAGCTCATTGGCGACATTGCCCCCAAGAAAGTGGAGGATCCTAACAAGGTGCAAATTAAGAGTGTAAATGGTGGATCGGCCTGGAATCAGGGCAACACTTTTGAAGAAAAGGACATGACGGCATGGGCCAAGAACAAGTTGGAGAAGATTGTCTCGGGGATCTCGGCTCCTTTAGGCACAGGCGAAGGTGTCGTGACCTCACTGGAAGTGTCAAACCTCGAGGGGGATGCGTCAATTGCGGTAGTGCGTGGTGCAAAGCGTTACATCTTTGACTTTGCATTCACATTGGCGTGTACGTTGAAACAAGGAGACGATCTGGTGACGGGTGATTTGAAATTTCTGGACTTGAGCTCGGATTGCGGTGGTGATTACGATGTAGAGGCTATTGTTCCTTCTCGTTATCAGTCGGAAGGTGGGAAGGCGCTGCATGCAGCACTCAACTCGTCGTCATCGCCGTTCCGCAAGGCTCTTGCTGCCCAATTAGCGTCATTCGTACAGGATTACCACACGTTTTAATACTAATACAAGGGATTGAGTCAGCTCAATGTTGAAGTCATCAAAAGTGAGTTACCGGTATACCGGTCTTATGATGGTACCACAATGATGGCACACCAGTTTCAATGGCGAGCATAGCTCGACAAGCGCTCCGGACATTGCAGCCATCTTCCTCCTATACTGAACCAACCTACGTTTGTCTTTTTTTTAGAGAATGTCAGCTATTGACGTTACTTCCTCTTCTGTTGAGATGGACGATGCTGGGAAAAAGATGGTGGCTGTAGGTGGTATGCAGAACATGGCATGGGCCTCGGACACGTCCAAGTTTGGCTTTAAAATGTTAGTCAAGATGGGCTGGTCGGCTGGAAAAGGCGTGGGTAAAGACCTGCAGGGTCAAGCTACACACGTAAAGATTGCGCGGCGGTCACAGAATTTGGGCTTGGGCTGCAGTCTCAAGCAAGCGGAGATGCAGGGCTGGTCGGAGACGGCCGGAGGATTCGCAGATGTGCTCAAGACACTCAACGAATCGTATGGTAGTAAGGCCAATTCAGACGGTGATAGTGCCAGCGAGAGCTCCAGTAGCAAGAATAGAAAGACCAAGAAGGATAAGAAGAGCAAGAAGAGCAAGAAGAAGAGCAAAAAAGTCGAGAAGCCTACAGTCTCGCGACGGCTGCATTACCGCAAACGACAGATAAACAAGGACGCCAAGAATTATGGAGCTGTTGAGATGGCAGCCATTTTAGGCGTTGCATCATTATCCTACAAACAGAGTGGGTAAACATACTTTTCGTTAGCGTCGCCATTAGCGACCACCTACGAGTTTCATTAGCGTCTCCATATGTTTATGACTATTTACGAGCCTTTGGGCCAAAGAATACATGGCTCCTATTTTTACTAAGTAATACCCATACCTTTTTTTCTGGTATCTTACATAATAATTGTATAATCCCATAACCTTTCTTTTGAAATACCTGTTAAATCCGATTAAATTGACTTACTGGTTGTGAAGAGCTCATTACGTTATCATTGGCCAGCAGTGAACATGGCGAGCGTTTTTGTACGGAATCTGCCGTTTGGTGTGACGCAAGAAGAGCTTGAGCATGTGTTTGGTAACATTGGACCTGTCAAGAAGATTGATGTTATTAAAGACAAGGGAAAACGCAAGAACGAGAGCCTCACACGCGGTTTCGCCTTTGTCAAATTGTAATGTGCAGTCTATGGAGAGCAATAGATTGGATGCTAGTAGCATATATAATGGTTAATATTCTTTTATTTACTGTTGCTGTAGTGCTGTGGAGAGTGACGCAGCTGTGGCTGTCGAGAAACTCAACAAGACGGATTTCCAGGGCCGCAAAATGCTCATCGGTACGATTAGTTTGACTGCTATAGAGAGAGATTGAGCTGATTACTTTTTGATAGACTATGCAATGGAGAAAGGAAAACGTCGAGGAGCTGCTGGATTAGACAAGTTTGTTGCTGATGAGAAGCAAAAGCAGGAAGTAAAGCAGGAGCCAGAAAACGTGCAGATGGAGGAAATAGAGCAAACAGAGCAGGAGAAGACGAAATTGGAACAAAAGTTGTCAAAGGAAGAACGTCGTGCAGCCAAAGCTGCTGAAAAAGCGATAAGGGAAGAACGTCGTGTAACTAAAGCTGCCGAAAAGACAGCGAAGACGGAGTCCAAAGTGAAAGAGGAGGCGGACGAAAAGTCTGCTGAGGATGAGATACAAGAGAAGACCAAACCAGCCAAGGTTGAAGAGGAAGTCAAGGTCAAGGCCACACCTACGACGGTGGCTAAAGCTCTGACTCAATCGAGCACTCAGACGATGACAAATGCACAGAGCGAGCGCAATGCGCGCCGTCGGCAGCATCGTGAGTTCTTGCGCGACGTAGAACGCCGTAAAGAGGAGCAAGCAAGCGTTGAGGAAAAATCTGTGCTCATTTTTGGTTTGGGTGCTGGTGTTACCCAGAAGCATGTGCATAAGAAAGTAAAAAAGATTGGCGCTGTGGAGAAGGTTGAACTTAAAGAGGAGGCTCGCACTGGCAAAACTTACGCCTTGGTGCAGTTTAAAATCACAAAGGACGCGGCGCTGGCTGTGGCTAAGCTGGACCACCACATTTTCAAGGGTTTAATGCTGCAAGTGAAGAGTGCAGCTAGAGCTACCGTAGCCGGTGATAAGGAAACAGCAGGGAAACCGGGTCATCCGAAACTTGCATCGGAGGCAGAAGGGTTGCGCCTTATTGTGCGTAACTTGGCTTTCCAGACTACGGAAGAGGATTTAGAGAAACTTTTTGAGGTGCATGGTCCGCTGTTCGAGGCTCGCATCGTGCGTATGCCAGTAGAAAAGATTGAGCAGAACAGTGACGAGACAGATAAAGAGGCTACTTGTGAACCAGTTCTTGGACGTAGCCGCGGATTTGGCTTTGTTCAGTACCGCGACGTGGCTGATGCGCGTGGTGCTGTGGAGAAGCTGAATGGAACGAAGCTAAAAGGCCGTGAAATGATTGTGGATTTTGCGCTATCTAAGACGAAGTATATCGAACAGCAAAAGAAACAGGAGGAAGAGATAGTACCTTCCACAGTTTTGGAAAATGATGATGACGATGAGAAGGAGGCTAACAGCGGTGACGAAGATGAAGATCAGCTCGAAATGGTCACCGATGACGAGGCGGATGCTAAATCGGATGGTTCGGGGGATGATAAAGAAGAGCATGAGAAAGCTGCTAGCTCGCCTCCTAGAGAGGACACAGAGGCACAACGTGAGCGCACGCTCTTTATCCGTAACCTGTCTTTCCAAACGACAGAGGACGGACTGCGCGAGTTCTTTGAAACTTTTGGGGCTATTGAGTATGCTCGCATCGTTTATGAAAAAGGGTCAGGTCTGTCGAAAGGAGTTGGATTTGTTCGCTTGAAATCGGCTGATGTGGCTGCGAAAGTCTTGAAACGCGGTGAACAACCGCAAGTTGACGACAAAAAGAAACACAAGAAGGACAACAGGAAGGACAATAAGAAGGAAAGTCTTTTTACATTGTCTGCTCTGGCTAACGGTGGTGACGACGCCCTGATGCTGGACGGACGTCAGCTTATCCTGTCACGAGCTGTGTCAAAGACTGATGCTGAGTGTCTAGCTGATTCCAACGCTCGTGAGCGTCGCCGTCTGGATAAGCGTAACTTGTACCTGGCATACGAAGGCACACTCAACGTGAACAAGACGGCGGATGCCGAGCTGGAGTTGCCGAAGATGGACATTGACAAACGCCGACGCGCCATCCGCGAGAAGAAGCTGAAGCTGCAGAACCCAATGTATTTTGTGTCACCCGTGCGTCTTTCAGTACGTAATCTGTCCACAACGTTGGATGATCGCAAATTGAAGAAGCTCTTCCATGATGCAGCGAGTACTGGTGTGCTTTCCGGTATTGTGGATCGCTCAGAAGTAAAGCCAGAGCTGCTGTCCAAAGGTGGGAACCCTTCGGTGAAGGTTCGCATGGCCAAGGTGGTGCGTGACATGGAGTCAGCGAAGACTGGTAAGGATCCGCGGTCGCGCGGCTACGGTTTTGTCGAGTTTTCAGAGCACACGCACGCGTTGGCTGCTCTGCGTGTTTTGAACAACAACCCTAAGTACACGTCGTACGCTGCTGGCCGAGTTGCTACTTCTGGTGCCCCTGATAGCTCAAAATCACGTCTTATCGTGGAATTTGCGCTAGAAAATCATGGCAAGCTAAAGTTGCGTGAGAAGCGTGCTGCTGATTCTGCCAAGAAGCGTGAAGAAGAGCGTGCACTAAAGGAAGCACAGGGTGAGGACGGCAAAGACGTGGAAACGGCGAAGAAAAGTCGTGGTCAGCGTCAGCGTGAGAACAAGAAACTACGTGCTCTGGCTAAGGTCGAAAGTACGGCTGAAACGGAGGGTGGAAAGACGAAGGCTAAGAAGACAAGTAAGGTGGTCAAGGAAATAAAGCAGCAGCAGCCGAAGAAGCGGAAACGCGCTGAAATTTTGAATAATGATGCCGACGATGATGCGCTGGCCTCTCTGGAGACGGCCCATATCGTGAAGAAGAGCAAGGCGCTGTCTCGCAGCCAGCGAAAGAACACGAAGGAGACCGAGAAGGAGAAGTCGTTTGAGGAGATGGTGCAAAGTTACAAGAAGGAGATTTTTGGTGAGAAGCCTGTGGCGAAAGGTATGTTCAAGGAAGATGAAAGCATGAAGGGCGCAAATCGCTGGTTTGACTGATTTGGAGCCCGTCGTTACAAAAGAAGACCATGGCTTATACGTGTATGTATGAACGGACATATAGACTGCTTGCATGACTATTTCTTGACGTTCTCTCCTTTGATGCACCTCCGTCTAGCAAAATATTATTATGCGTAAGTACGTGACGATTGTAATGTCTTGCATTTGCAGCTTGGCCTTTTCTTCGTCTCGTGGCTCCGAAAACTGAGGTGCAGTCTTCCTCATCGACCTAGGCACGAAATGTTGTTGGCTGTCCTGTCATGATTCGGAAACAAAGCGAAGTAACGAGAAAGACTTTAGTCTCTATTGGTGAGAGATTATTGGAGACCAGTCGTGATCACGCTGTTTCGGTGGCTAGATTTACGGTAGGATGAATTAAAGTTAAATGGAGTTTAGCGACAAAGTGTTCACGTGGTGCCAGTTGCAACACCACCGACACAATACGCCTCACCCATTTTATTACAGCTTGTTCTTGTAAAAGACAATCTTGCCATCGTCCTCGACAAATTTGCAGTGTGTGTATGATCTCCACACCGCCAATGGGACGGGCGTAGTGTCTTTAAGGTAGAACTTGCCCAGCAGTGGTTTCATGGCTTTCGTGGCCTCCTCACAATGGTAAAATGGCATCTTGGAAAAGATGTGGTGGCACACGTGCGTGTCCACAATGTGATGCACCACCGAATCCAAGTACGACCCGAACGAACGATCCACCGTGCACAATGCACCACGCAACCAGTTCCACTCACCCTCTCGAAAGTGTGGAATGTACGTGTCCGTGTGCTGCAGGAATGTAATTAGCACCAAATAGGCGTTCACGATGAAGTAGGGTACGACGTAAAACTTGACCATGGTGTAGAATGAAAAGGTGTGCACCAACACAGCGAGCACAGCGAGCATTAACACGAGGAAGATGTCACTTAGTACGATCATCCAGCGCTCGCGATCCGAGTAAATGGCCGAGTACGGGTTAAAATGGCTGCACGCCTTGCCCGAGTACTTGGTCGGGCCTGTGGCATTGAAAAACAGGTAGCCGGGGTTCCAACCAATAACCAACATGTTCACAATGCGGTAGAGCTGATACAGCGGTGAGTCCTCCAAAGTCTCATCCCACGAGCTGGAGATCGCAGAGCGGGTAACAGGTACAAATACCTCGTCATTTTCACAGCTGCCCGTGTTCGAATGGTGTTGACGATGCGAAATGCGCCAGCTGTGGTACGGCACAAGCAGCGCCGAGTGTAGTACGAGACCAATCATGTTGTTGACTGTCTCGCTAGAGCAGTAAGATTGATGGCCACACTCGTGCGCAACGACCCAAATACCCGTCAGGTAAGTACCTTGGAAAAACCAGTACAAAGGCCAGAGCAGGTAAGCAGCAACGCCCATCTGATCAATAAAAGTTGCCGCGTAAAAGAGTGCGACACACGTGATCAAGTTCTTCATCATGTAGTATGTGGAAGTGACAAAGGAGCGTTCAAAGCAGTGCTTGGGAATAGCCGCTCGTAGTTCACGCAGTGAAAAGTGCGGTAATTCCAGTGGCAGTGGCGCTGGAGCACCCTCGACGTGCTTGTAGCCTGCCTTAGCGAGCTGACGTTGCTTGGCTTCGCTCTCTGTGGCTTGTTTGGTCGCTGATTCAGCCTCTGGGTTTAGAATCGCCATGGCTGATAAAGACGGCCTTTTAATGGTTTATGGAGGCGAAGAATCTGCAAATGAGAGAGATCACGCAGGACAAGGAAATGTGCGAACAGGCGGTGGATAAAGACGCCATGGATTAAACTAGTGAGTGGTTTGTAGGCTGCAGTGTTTACGTCAGATACGACGCGTCATGATGTCATTTGGAATTTGATATCAGAAAAGCTGTCCATTTTTTAGCCCAATCACTGAGGTGAAGACATGAGTTCATGAGAAAGAAATGCCCGAGAATGTATGTACTTGACACAAACGTCTTTATGTTTGACACGATATTGCAGCTATTGCTTTTGCATCGCGAATTAGTGGTAGATGAGTACATATGGCGGGATGACGTGTACATATTGATGGGATTGCTAGTTTTAATATCGTTATTTGCATCTGTTTAGATTGTTCTGTATTGTTTGTTACGATAATTAGCTACTGGCTCAGACGAGGCTATTTAATCTTTAAGGGTTGCAAAATGTCTAGTAGATCCTAGGCTGGTTAGCAATGCTGGTTCCTTAGTCAAGTCTAGTGGTTGTACGGGGTTTGTCAGCTGCAATTGTCTGGCTGGGTTGGGGGAGTTTGAATGGGGTGTTTTTTTTTTTTTTTTTTTTTTTTTTTTGGGGGTTTTTTTTTTTTAGGGGTTAGGGTTGCCTCATGGTGGTTTCCAAAAATTCAGGAATGCTACCAACGATGGTCCCGTCCGCTTGCTGAGACGTCACGCGGTTTTGGAGCTTGCGGCAACTGTTATCTTGCCCTCGGTCTGGATGGAAGAGATTTAGTTGCCTCACTGACACGCTATATACGACCCAAACTTGGTACGCAGTGAGCTCGTTTACATGAGCCCAGAGAGTTGGTTGGCGTCTGCTGTAAAGCTGCTGTCTGCCACGCGCTGATTCCTAGAGTGTCTCCAGAGATCTTGTCAGCCTACTTTACGAACCTT
Organism: Peronospora farinosa; assembly: GCA_947646735.1. NCBI lineage: Eukaryota > Oomycota > Peronosporomycetes > Peronosporales > Peronosporaceae > Peronospora > Peronospora farinosa. The sequence goes on along the minus strand of CANTFK010000979.1, from coordinate 107,594 downwards.
GGTACCGATGAAACGGTTTCTTCAGGCCCAATAGTACGTATTCGTTTGCGTAATGTAGGGTACGCTCTATGAGAACCCTGTAAACGAGTGGATTCGCATAGAATACGATACCCCCTGCATCCTGACCCTCAGAGAGCTTCGGCAACCGTTCACTGATTCTCAATGTTGTTCACGGCATTTCTCCAATAAACCCCATATACTGTTTTGCTCCAGGACGATGACGCTCCGCTGACCTGGGTCTGAGTCCACCATGAAGCCAATGACGCAGCCCGTCGTAGAGTATTTTATTAGATTTCAGTACAGGGGGTGGCGCAGAAGTATGTCCTTTTGTACTTGAATTCCTCCTCCCACAGCTGCGCTTGGTGCGCTCAACAAAATCGCAAGGCCCCATTGTCGCAGCTTGGCTTGTTGATGCATGGTTACACCTACCGTCGGAATGACGAAGGAATACGTACGATCCCCAATCCGATGCAATTGCAGGGCTGAAGGTCCACAATCCATGAGTTTTCGGCCCAAATGTACGCAAGCCAGAATGCTTCCTCCTCTGGTGTCATTGCCCGGAGCGAGTGACAAAGTGATCGAGAGAACTCCATCACCCATTCCTCCCTTATCGTCCACCTGATCACCTCCAGGCATTCGAGCTTCATTGTGTACTAATGCTGTCTACCTCAGGACTACATACGTGAATATGATGCTACCTGCTCGTACTACGGTAGTCTTCATTTTAATAAGGGCTTTGTTTGCTGGCATCTAAGTTACCGTTACCACACAACAAAGAACACAATTTTCTTTCGCATAATAATCGACTAGGAATTAGAGACTAAAACCTACGTTTTGTGTCCAGAATCCACCATGCTTGTTTTAATGTTAAAACGGTTTTGTTAAATGGTGGCACACCCGTATCACCTACAAAACCAAACCGTCTATTGAACCGGACCGGTCATATTTGAACCGTCTCATTCGTACTTAGCCTCACGTTCAGCGCGGCGACCAACCAATGGTCCAGCGAATGTCGCTCGTTGGCAGAGACGCCACTTAGTTCGGTTCTTTAAGTCTTTCGGAAGCAAAACATCACCATGTCCTCCACTGGAATCGCCGTGGGTCTGAACAAGGGTTTCCCTGTTAACAAAAAGCAGGTGGCTCCTCGCCCCGCTTCCCGTAAAGGAGTACGTGCCCAAATGTATACTCATTGAACGTATGAGCAAGAGAAGCTGGCAGCCTCTACAGATCAGGCCGCGTTACAACAATGCAGAGGCTGTCAGGCGCTAGCATACAGTTAATACCAGGAGAAAGACAATGATATAGAAAGCGGTGATTTAACACGAGGCTTTTTACTCATGTGATTGGTTGATATTTAATGTGCGCAGCGTGCTGGCAAGAAGACGAAACTCGTGCGTGAAATCGTGCGTGAAGTGGTTGGCCTTATGCCGTATGAGAAGCGCATTCTTGATATGATCAAGAGTGGTGGTTCATCGGCTGAGAAGCGTATCTACAAGTTTTCTAAGAAACGCGTACGTATCCAACAGCAGCAGATCTTATAGCAACTATAAGAGTCATTAGCAAAAGAGATCATGGTGGCTAACAATTGGTCATTATGATTGTCACGTTTGTATGATACAGTTGGGAACGCACCGTCGTGCTTTGCAGAAACGTGAAGAGATGAAGGCGTACTACGCTGCTCTTCGTGCGAAAGCCGTGCATCACGCTTAGGACCGAGAAACGGACAGTTTCAGGATTGCGAAGATGAACAAGACCAACTTGTCAGTGGGTTGGGACGGACACGGACATATTCTCGATAGTGGCGTGATGTCCACTTGTGTGGTTGCTGAGCTCTAGCATTGTACGTGGTCGCTGGCCTTGGCTGCTTGATCTTCGTCGCTTCATTATATTGAAAATAAAGGATCGCCAATCACTGCTTCAGCCTTTGACGCGCTGTGCGTGTCCAATGTCTTTTTTCTGTGTCTTTCATGTCGTTTGATTGTACATTGAGATATGAGTGGTAACAGGCACTTCAACTTGGATCTACGACTGTTGAAGTGTATGAAAACATGGACTGGATGCAAAATACCGGGGGGTCGGATCACTGAGATGTTGTAGCTATTCAATCGAGGACCCAATTGTAATTACTCGTCGTCGCTGTAACGACAGTAAATCGGGTTGGCAGGTGTTGACTTGCTAGTTGCTAGAAAGCGCCAAAAAAATAGAAGTCGTTGCTGCTGAATATGGCGGAGGCATGCGACGGTTCTGACTGCGACTGTTCTGACTGCGACGGTTCTGACTTGGTCCTGAAGCCGTTTTTTTGGCAGCACTGTCTCCATCTCTCCATTTGTGTCGCCCCCCACCACTACGCACGGGCTTTACTTATAAATAGGCAGTAATCAGAACGAGTCTGTCGCCGCGCCTAGCGCCGAGCGGGGAGGAGGGGGAGTGGAATCTGAGCGCAACGCGAGCCCTGCCTCCCATCACGGCAGTGGAGCGACTTAATAGCAAAAACGAGACAAAGGTATCTCGACAGCTTGAGCCAGGGTGTAGTTTAGTCCTAGCACCAGAGGAGTGTACAACACCGACAAGAAACGAACCTGAACTGACGGATCAGCAGACCACAAGCTTCGAAGATCAGTCAATCTCTTGGATCTCTGCCATGGGAGTCGAGGCAAAAGAGCATAAGCGCCGACTACTGCTGCATTCGATGGCAGCGCTTGCTCGACGTACAATGGCGAATACGACTTGTCCCAACAGTAATTCAAGTGCACAAGCCACAGTAACTGACAGTTTGGATGATGCTGCCGTCCATTCTGCTAGCTTGTCGACAATATCGTTGCCGCGTCCTGCGCAGCATGACGAGTCTGCATTGCGTAAAGAGCCACTAGCCGGACCTTGTATCCTTCCTACAGCTTGTCGACCCCGCATAACTCCGCTGCGTATGTCAGGGCTAAGGTTATCACAGTCTTCTCCACGACTTTTAGGCCCCTCGATGCTCGATCAAGAAGCTACGGATGTAGTAGCTGTCGATAATATCATTGAAATCGCAGACGATGATGATTCCAGCGAAGAAGGAAGCTACTCACAAGAGCACCCCAGCAATAGCATTCGCGTGCCCCCTAAACGCGCCACAAGCCTCTTAGTAACTTCAAGCGACCATACGAGCCACGAGTCTATCGTATACGCTGTTGCACTGCTCCGCAAACTTCAGCAGCACGCTTATGCCAATGAAAGTGGCGAGGCCGCGGTGCAACGTAAGGAGCTTGATCAGATTCTTAGCGGCTTCTCTCACGCACTCGAAAGTGTGACCTCGACTTGGGATGAACGGAGCGTTGAAAACACGGTGCAAGAGCTATTTGACACGCACTCGAACGTGTTTGACGAAAGCATGCAAAACTACATCATTCAGAATTTTCTGCATGAATCGGGGAGCGCCAAAACATTTCGCACAGCACTGCGAAGGACAAGCGTGCTACGACGCTGTTTGCTAGCCATGTATCAGCCCAAGCACAGCAACGGCGTAAAGCGCAGCAATAACATGGGTGGCGACAAAGGAATTGCTACCCGCCGCTGGAGCGAAGCAGTGGCACGGATCATGAAGGAGAAGGAAGACAAACGCCGGCAGATCTCGATTGAAGTATGTCCAGAAATCACGAATCCATCCATAGTGCTTGCTGTCAAGAATGAGATCGCCAACATCAACTCCTGGAACTTTGATGTCTTTGCGGTACGGTGCTGTTGTGCTCCTGTCGACAAGTGACGTGCTTCCATGCTGATTTTGCTAGTCATTTTGTTTGACTAGATCGCGGAGGCTGTTCCAGGTCAAACATTGTGCATCGTCGGTAATGCACTATTTGAGCAGTACAATTTGTGTCATCATTTTCAGACGACCAAGGCACGTGTTCAATCGTTGTTGCGGCAGTAAGTTTTCAAGCCCCATGTTCCTTACTGATATCGCTCACATCTGACTATTTACATGATACCAAACTTCAGTGTCCAGCGCAGGTATCATGATCACCCCTATCACAACGGTATGAATACCGTTGAAGCTCTGCTCTGTGCTCAAAAATATCGAAGTCCCTGTGCTGACAAACCTCCATTTCTTTTTTACACTCTTGTTTCACTTGCAGCCGAGCATGCAGCAGACGTTACACAAACTCTGCACCACTTTTTATCTGTCGGAAACCTGGGCAGCTTATTCACCGAACGTACAAAGTGCACGGCACTTTTGGCCGCCATGATCCATGATGTCGTACGTAGCGTACTTTGAGTTCGCTTAGCGGCGTTTTACATTTCTTTAACATATTCGTGTACTCGCCCGACTGCCATTTCCAGGGCCATACAAGTTACAGCAATAATTTCCATATTACTGTCAACGACGAGTTAGCCATTCAACACGTGTACCGCTCTCCACTCGAGCATATGCACTGTGCATTGGCCTTTCAATTGATTAAGGACCCTCAGTGCAATATTCTCCAGGATTTGACAAGAATTGAGCAGCAAGAGGTACGTACACCAAGTTCTTGACCCGCACCACGAACCTTAAATGACCAAGTAACTTTTGTGGTACAACATGTCCCGCTCATAGGTCCGCAGCTTGATTACTGACATGGTCTTGGCAACCGATAACAGTGTGCATTCCGCATACCTGGGCAAGCTGGACAACCTCGTAAGGAGGTACGTTGGCCTGCTCTGCTACGTGACTAACGACTCTGACAATCTCTTGCATTTCATTTCGCCACAGGTCGAGAGACGAAGGCTGGAAAAATGCAGACGTAGATGATGAGCGACTCGTGCTGCAGATGGCATTGCACACTGCAGACGTATCGAATCCGACGAAATCACTGCGTATCTACCTCGCTTGGACCGAACGCATTAAGCAAGAGTTTTACCAACAAGGTGACAAAGAGCGTGAGCTATTACTTCCTGTAAGTATTGGCTACGATCGTGAGCAGCCCATTCCACTGGAAAAGATGCAAGCGGGTTTTATCATTGGCATTGTTCGACCGCTCTTCCTGTCACTGAGTCTCTTGCCCAGTGCACGATTAGGTCATTGTATGGCACAATTGGATGCTAATTTGTCTCACTGGCAAGATGAAATCAAGCGTAAACAATTGCTATTGAAGTCTGCACTCTCTTTCGAATGAAGGAGCAGATGCAGACATTTCTATAGCCATCGACAGCATTTAGTAGCCCATAGGTAGGCTAAATGAGCCAAACCGAGCGATGAACACGATTGTACTGTGTTATCTCTTATAAGTACTGAATTAATTTCAACCAATTATATATCCTATCATCTCGACCTCTCATTTGAGGCCCCTCCCCCTAATTATTATAATTTGACACTAAAAGGAACAAGATGCTGAGTCTCGTGAAGAAAGTGACGACTGTTTCTGGTCGTCGTAACCCCATGCAGTCACGTCTGATGAGCCACGGTCCAGCAGCTCCTGAGGGAAGTCTAGAGGCCAAAGTTCGCCATTATCTGCCCAAGGATTACCACGTACGTCTCAATTTTATCGTAGCTTATGATGATTCTTTTTTCACTAACAGGTTTTTTGTATTCTGAGTAGATTGTACTGGCTACTTTGGGTGCTTATGCGACAATTATTATGTTGTTTAAGCTCAAGCCATCGAAGAAAAAAGCAGAGGAGATTGTTGCTACTCGTACGTCTATTGAGTATTGACAGATATCAATTTCAACACGTCACTGACCTTTTGTCGTGTTGCATGTCGTATGCAGCCTCCAGCTCCAACTCGAACTCGACGTTAACATCGATTCCATCGCTTTTTGACGACGAATTTGACGAGTGGTCCAAGCTACCGGGCAACATGGACAAGTGGGAGAAGAGTTTGGAAACTCTTGGCAACTAAGTTGCTGCTTGGACGACACTAGGTGGGAGGAGGACGGAAGATAGGTTTACTCCTGCTTGATTAGGAGAGGTTAGAGCTTTCTGTCTCTCTCTCTCTCTCGTTTCTATTGCCGAGAAGGCCAATGGGACATTGGAAAAATAAATAAAAACGTCCTGGCGAAAACAGCCTGCCAAAGTGAATTTGTGTCGTCATGTGCTGTGTTCCAAGTTTATATCCGTAATGTGGTGGTATGCTCAGATGTTTCTTACGTCATGAATGAAGTGGCAAGTTTGCAGTAATGGGCATTCAGCCTCCTGTAGGGTAGGTTAATAACAGCTTCAATATGGTTCGTATCTTATACAAGCACAAATAATACACGATGGTTGATATATAGTGAAATTTCTTCGAAGGTGCTACCTACGTAAGAATGAAAACCTTGGCGCAAGACGTAAAAGTACTTCTTCTGGTCGATACGATTAGTCTCCAATGGAGCCAAACTCCGGTGACCCGTCACCGCGCAGCCGCTCACACAGCATCGGCTCGTAGTGATCACCACCACGGTCGCTGCCAGTTAGTCGCATGAGCAAAAACCACGGTGCATGACCCTTCGAGTGGCAGATCGTGCTTTGTTCCAAGCCGACTTCACCACGGGGTCGATGGGGCAAGAAAAACATTTTCCCGCACCCTACCAAAACCACAAAAATGTCACGCTGATACGCTGTCGCCAGTGCTTCCAGCACAAAGTCATCTCCCCATGCCACACGCGAATTATCAGGGTCATTATCGACCGAAATGAGCCCACGGCTACTGTAATTAAGGCCGATAAGGAAGTGAGTGTTTTCACCTCGGCCTACCGTCATGTAGTCACAGTAAGAGTGCGCGTCCAACACTGGCTGTGCATACTCTGTGTAGACAGCTTCTGCAGCTATTCCCCATGAATAGCCCTTCTTCTGGAGTTCAGCACATTTGTCCAGCAGCATCTTCTTGTCACTCCGACGCGCTACAAACCGCCGCGTCTGCACCGGACTTACTCCCCATCCACCCTTCAACGTTGGACAGTATAAATTCTGAATGGCTTTATCAATCTTCTGCTGTTCCTCCGGCGTGCTCGAATTATAGTGAGCGAGAAAGAATTTGGTAGCCACATTACGAATTCCTTCCGGTGAGAGAGGTTCGCACTCCTCCGTGTACAAAAGAAGTTGTTCCATTGACAAGAAAAGACAGTCTCCAAAAGGCAGCACAGGCGCCAAATACTTGACGCTATAGGTCGTGTCATGTGGCTCGTACGACACGCCGTCCTCTTCCAACACACGCAGTAAATCAAGACTGCTTGAGTCAATATTAGACACACGTTGCCACCCCATACAAACCGTCACTGGGCGGTCTACTACATCAGGTCTCGCTGTCATGACAAATTGCTCTGCCTTCGAACGTCTTGGTGTCAGCAGCGCCTGCTTCGGTCGAGCCTAAAACAGTCACAATTACATACAAAAACTCCATCAGTTTATACCTCTTCCTCACGCTTCGTTTGCCAATTGTTTACCATTTGTTGGTACTGTGAGTACGCCAACAGACGCGAGTCTAACGCGTGCTGTGCGTCCATGATGGCTTCACTGTATCCATCATGGACCATGATCTGTGTCGAAGCGTCTAATGCCGGTAGAAACGGTATCGCTACCGGTATCGAGTCCATTTCCACTGATTCCTCCGACTCTGCGTCCTCTTCTTTTCTTTTTTCTTGCTCTGATTCGCCGTCAGAGTCGCCAAACGTCGTGCTTTCGCTTGTAAACGACGTCGTGACGGATGTCACTTCCGTAGGAGACGCCACAAGCTCATGTGATATGCTCGAGTCACTTAGTTTTTGCTTTACTACAAACACGTACTCTTTCTCTTCCTTCTCGGCTTGCATTTTTCTTCTTATTCTTAACTAATTGTTATTCGCTGACTTTATTATTTACTACGACTATTGATAAGACTTTTGACTGAAAGAAAAAAACGACCTCTTGTTGGGGGTAGGGATCAAATAGGATGAACCGAACTTAGCATATGTAGCCCCCACGAGAATTCGACGAAAAGTGCAGACAATTTAATCTGCTCTGCCAAAACGTTTTGGCGATACTGTAACCTGGTGCGACGGTTTTTTTACGCAAACAAACACTCTCATGAAACGTTTAGAAACGCGAAAACAATTTCCAAAGAATTTATAAAGCAAAGTTTTCGGATGAAATAATCACACGAGCTAATTGAGATATGAGCCTCTGTGAAAAAGGGAACTATTTGTTCTAGAGCGGTCAAACGTGAAGAAACATAATGTGGGGCTGACGATTATTTTGTCGTTACTCAACACGATTTTGTCATGAACACTCCTCAACTAGAAACATTGTCATACTTATACAAGAGTCACCCAAAACGGCCGCGCTAGCGCTCCCGTAATTTTAAAGATTGACCTGAGATGGAAACAACTGGTAGCTGGATCTGAAGTACTGCTATGACGTCCAGTCCGTGTCGTCTCAGATGTGACATAGCGCCGTTCGCCAAAGATTGGTCATGTGTAGACGTACACTTCAAAGAAGCTGCCACGTGCTTCGCGGGCACACATCTTCGAGCAGCGTGAGGAAGCGGTTAGACCGTCTTACTTCCGCGGGCGGTGGTAGTGGCTTTGGTTGACGCTATGCGCTGTACCAACCGTTACCGGTCGCCTACGCGAACAGCGCAACGAACTTTTAACAAGTGCTTCACTTATGACACGCAGAAGCTTATTCAGCTTCTCGTGCTCAGTGAGCTATGTTTAGCAAATTCAAGACTGACTTATATTAAATGAAAATAATTAAACATAAATCGAACTACTGATTGGTAAAATGTAAAGATCAGATACGCGTCTCTTTAGAAGCGTATCCCTACGTGCGAGCGTAAATATATTTAAGCTCGCAGATGACTTCCGTCTGTGACGCCATCATGACGCTTAGTCCCAACTGGGCGTCATCCCCGCCAAATGTGATCCATCCATGGATATCACATTCACGAGGGTGGGTCACATCGATGTGCCTTGCTCAAGTGGGAGATCTAAGGTACCACGTATCCTTTTAGACCTATCATATACTTAACGGACTCGTGTTACTATCGACCTGTTACATCATCCCCCTCTTTAAGACGATTTTTACATTTTGTAAAACATCGAAAGCAAGAAGATACCACCGAAACGTGGTAAGGCTGATGGCTGCCTGCAAAGGCGGCCATGCAGGCTAACACAAAGCGCACGCGCCGTGGTATCTCGCAGCCGTCGCTAAGTCTCTCTGTGACAACGCCAGCATCTAATTTCAGCTTGTAGCAGAGAACACTGTTCCATCCCACTATCGTGCGGATAGAGACTTGTATCTCATTGTTGACTACAATGAGAGTACACCATTGCCATCACCCCAAAGTGGTGATGAGCACAGTGCTCGGATGGGACATTTGTCCATTGTTTGAGACACCCAACCTTCAGGAAGCTTTCATGCTTTCTGACAGCGAGGGTCGTGCCACGTCGTCTGTGCCAACGAGCGCAGCGTCCACAACTGAGCGCGCTGCTCCGAAAGAAACAGCCGCGGCTCAACAGTGTGGTGGAGTGGGTTCTCAAAATTGTATGATGAGACCCCAAACCACTCACTGTGCCGGAACTGCCGACTGTCGGAGGGGGTACCCCGATGCCGCGTATGAACCTTCTTCTCACCTTGTGTACCCGTCGGCTGGCGAGTTACACTCTTCGGAAGACTTAGTGAGTATATGGACGTCTGCTTTGAGGGAGTTACACCTGGGGGGGCTCGAGTGGATATGCTTCACTCGGTGGGCCGGTAGGTGGCCACTCGATCGACCTTGTCGAGAGTGAACTTAGAGCCAAATTCTTCAGGGGCGCTTGTCGTCCCTGACCTTTTCCTTCTGTTTCAGGGGTATTAACCATCTGACCTTTACGTTGCTCCCGGACCTTGAGGTGAGGGAGACCGCTTCCGATAGCGGGTCTTGGGTGGTGTTGCTACTCGAACGAGCTCACCGTCCAAATATATCCTGGAGCTCTATTCGCCCTTGAACTTCGCTACGCAACTGTCTTCGACGGGGGGCCAAAATATATCCCTTCCCGGAACAGTGAGTAACTTAGAACAAGTCCTTCTTGGGTGACGGAGTCGTGCCACGTAGATCGCTCTTGTGTCTGACCACACGCCTGTCTTCAACGGGGGGGGGGGCAAATATATCCCTTCCCCGGAACAGGCGTGTGGCCAGAATAGAGTTCCTTTACAGCGCGACGAAGACTTGCCAAGTAGATCGCAAATTGAGTAGTATTTAATATAGTCCTATCCATTTAACTCCTTTACTCTATCCTTGCCTGAAGCTCTGATTCCTTGCGTCGACTGGTCTGACCTTGTATTAACTGGTCAGGAGTGGCTGAACCCCGAGGGGCCGAGGTCGACCAACGAGGGGCCGGGTCGACCAATAAGGGACCCAGGTCTACCAATGAGGGACCGGGTCGACCAATGAGGGACCCAGGTCGACCGATGAGGGACCGGATCTACCAACGAGGGGCCAGGTCGATCAATGAGGGGCCATGATCAACTCCCTTTGGTACCGGTTAACCGGTATCCTGATACTGATTTTTTTCTGTGGGTCCTGCGGATTGTTCTCCACCAACGGTCGCTCCCCATCGAGGCCCCTGTCTCTCTGGTCTCCTGTCCCTGACCCACGGTCTATGCTCCGAATCCAACTGGATTATGGGGTCCCCAAATCGCAAAAACAGCACTTCACCACAGCCGCCCCCTGCACTTGCTCAGCCGTACAACGGATTGAGCACGCGCATGTCTTCAATTCCTTCGTCACGTGAGTCCCTTACTGTGACCTTTGTTGATCGTCCATCTCTAACTCGTGCGTTCCAGCCATGTCTTCCCCCGGTTCTGACCCACCGTCTGCTGACCCACCGTCCGCTGACCCACCGTCTGAAGAGCCGACTTCGATCGTCGTCGCGCCTTCGGTTGACTCTCCATGTAGAGAGGCGTCCTTGGCCGACCTTCCCGTGACGGTGTCTTCGCCGTTGAGTGCTGCCGAAACTGTTTTCGTTCAGAGCTCTCCTGTTTCCTCCGCTTTGCCTCCTGCCGAGACGGCAGATCCTCCTGTCGCGCCGGTCTCCATGGTTGACAACCCGTCTTCCGCGCCAGTCGACCTGTGTGTAGCTCTGCATGAACAGCAAGCTCTCGTGGACGCGCAATCTCGCCGCATAGAGGACTTCGAGGGTCGGCTAGGTGTCGTTCCCCCTTCGGTCACCTTATTGGCCACCCATTGTGAGCGTTTGGAAGAGACGTTACGCGACAATTCCCGGCTGGTGGTCCAACTCCGCGAAGCTCTTCAGCGCGAGAAGACACTGGTGGATCGCCTGCGATGGAAGATCGACCACATTCGAAGCCGTTACTCGCTTCTTGCTGCAGATCTCGATCACGTCGACTTCTCCGATGGGCCACCTCCGGGACCAGCTCCTCCTTCGGCAGCTTCGCCCCCGGCCGTATGTTCCCCTTCGAGGCCGGCGAAAGCTCTTGGCAAACGTTCCAGGCGTCCGTCCCCCCGTGTGCCTGCCAAAGTTTCCAAGCCTCCGAGGCCCGACACATCCGCGATACCGCTGTCGGAAGTCTCTGGTGGCCGCTCTCCTGTCATGCTGGAGTCTTCGGACGACGACCTCAGCGACGACAGCGAGACAATTCGGGCGGCCCTGACCAAGTATCGTTCTTCCGGTCTTCACCCCACCAGTTCAAGTTCTTCACGTCTTCTGCCGACGTCCGCTCCCCCATTGAGGACCACCTCGGCTTCCGGCCTCTCGCTGAAACGGGCGATGTTCGGGACGTCGGACTCGGACACTGAGTCGTCTGCGGAAATAGAAAAGAGCGCGCCCACTGTTGTGGACAACAATTCGCCCCTTTCGAACGACTCTTGCTTGCTCCCCAAGGATGTCATCATCCCAGGGTACATGCAGTCGAAGACCTTCTCTGCCGCGGAAGTGGCGTCTTGGCCGGTCGACCTGGTCAATTTTTGGTGCATGGTAACAATGTCTTCCACAGACTTGGTCGACCAGCTGGATCTACCTTGGGGTTGGTTCGGTCCTCCGGACGGAAACCTCGACCGCCCTCCCATATGGAAGAAGTCGTTGGTGAACCCTCTGATGATCCAGAGATTTCTGGATGCTGAACTTTGGGCAGAAGCTCGTGTTCCCATTCAACCCGCTTCCTTTCGACCTGTTGGCTGGTTCACCCAGTTGGCAGCGGCCTACATCCAGTTTGACGAAGAGCATAGTCAAGCACTTTGGGAGGCGAACCACTGCCTGTGGATCTCCAAGGACCAAGCGCGAGCGAACTCTTTCCTCGCGTCCTACTACAACGCGCGGAAGAAGCGTCGGAGTCGGGCGAATCGAGCGTGGCGGGAGGTGGTCGACTTTATCTTCGTTGAGATGAGTAAGGGCCGCTGCGATCTCGACATTTTCCTGGACCCCTTCTTCCGACATCTTCCTCGAACCCGCCGTGTAGTTTACTGGTATCCTGGTCGTGAGGAGGGATCAGATCCAGTCGACCTACTTGAGGCCCTTCGGGTGTCGGATTCCGCGTGGCCGTGGCTCACCCAGTATCGGTTGTCTTCTGTGCTCCATCCTGGCGCGCTAGTTCCACGCCTCAAAGGCAAGTTTGAGCCATCCGTTTAGGTCTTCCCTTGAACATGAATCTTCTTTTCCCTTCGATCCTATTTTGTGTGCTTGTCCATCTTCCATCTCCTCTGCCATACTTTCCTCTGTTCCAGGTAATCTTGGCAATCTTCCTCCTTTGTTTTCCATTCTCCTATACTCCTAACTCGTGGAAGTTCGAAATCGCCCCGCAGGCGACCCAAGTCTTCCAACGAGGGGCTGGGCCGACCATTGAGGGACTCGGTCCAGCTTCTAAAAAACTTGCTACCGTCTGCTAGTTTTCATGGCTTTGCATTACTTCGAAGCGTTTATGGCTTGTCTTCTTGCGCCCGAAGTCCCGGAGTAAGGCTTCGCAATTCAGATCCACTTCGTCCACCCACGAGGGGTCAGGGTGTTCCTTCCATTGCAAGAGGAATTCTCGTTGTTGCCTTCCATACCTACTTTTTTACCTGTGCGGCTCTCTATATTTCTTTGACTTCATACTCGCCTTCTTCCAATTCCCACACCCTGCTGTCTTCTGGTAACAGACATTCGTCGAAGTCGACTCGATCTGTTCTATCCACTTCCAGCTCGCTGTTAGGTCGATCGGGGAACTCTCTGACGGGCTTGAGCATGAAGATGTGCATGATTGGGAATAGTCTATATTCTGTGCCTCGTAATTCCAAACGTACTGCATGATCTCCGACTAGTTCTCGAACTCGGAACGGTCCGTGCCAGAGGTGGGCCAATTTCTTGGCATACCCCTCCTTCAACCGGTCTAAGTATAGCCATACCCGGGACCCTAGCTGAATTTCGTGGCCGACTGCCCCTTCATTTTGTGCTTGCACCCGAGCCTGACTAGCCGCCCGTAAATTCTCGTTGACTTGGTCCCTTGCTCGCTGATAGTGACTCTGAATCCGATATCTCCATCTCCGAGGTCCTGATTCTTGACGTCGAGTGTTCACCACCGGTAACATAGTCTCAAGAGTGGTCCTAGCATCCCATCCATGTACCAGATAGAACGGTGTTTCCTCCCGCACTCTGTCTTGAGCCGTGTTTAACGCGAACGTTAAACGTTCCGCGTACTCATCCCAGTCTCGCTTTCCCACGTCGGCTACGTACATCTTGAGCGATCTTGTTAGAGTCTGGACCATTCTCTCCGCAGTGCCGTTCGCTTGAGGTCGGTAGGCCATGGTCGCTCTCTGCCGTTGACCCACCATGCGACTGAAAGCTCGGAAGAACTCCAACATAAACCCCGGTTCCCGATCGTGACGGATCGTCTCACTGGCGCCAAAATGGCGAAAAAAACATTCTTCATATCCCTCAGCTACTGTATGGGCCGTACGTGACGCACTAGCCTTAGCCATCACATAACCTGTGAACAGGTCGACCCAGATCAGTAGTTCCGTATTTCCTTTATACGACTTGGGGAGAGATGGTATGTGTGTGGTCCATCGCGATAATTTTTGGGAAAGGTACGTCACCTCAAATTCCCCGGAGACTACCCTTGTAAAGTGGGCCTCCCTTTTCCAGTCTCACAATCCATGCACTGACCCACATATTTCTGGACGCTCCGGAACAGACCCCTTCAATGACAATATCGTCGGATCTGATGATAAGTACGCCCGATTCCCTGATGGCCGCCTTCCAAACTCGTATGATAGCGATGGAGGACGTCGGCTTGGAGACTCTCAGGTATCACCAATCTGGCAGTTATGTCTCGGTCGTCTCCCTCGATCTCTGGCCAGAGCAGTACACCAACAGTCCTTCTTCACTTATCTCGTAATCCTCCGACATTTTGCTGCAGGTTCTGGCCGCTTCCACTGACAAGTCCTTCCAGTCTCCATAAAAGTATGCCTTCAACTCGCGTACCCAGCTCTCTTCTTCTTGCGCATCTCGGATACTATCCATCCGGAGTTGTTGTACCACATCTTCTTGCATGACCTCTCCCGATATTTTGACGGGGAACCGTGATCTCGTCACCGCAGATACCCTGATCGACGGACCCCGGTCTCTAGGGACCAACACCTCTGGCAGCCGATTGATTGTTTCTAGACCTGACCACTCTCCTCTTGTTATCGACTCGACCCCTTGCTGCTGATGTAAAGCCGCACTGGCCAACTGGTCTGCGCTCTGATTCCAGTCTCGTTCCACATGTAAGACTGCGTGGGTGGGCCACGACTGGAGCTTACTCAACGCCTTGGCCCGCAACGGGGATAAACCTGAAGCTTTGCATTCAATCTCTTCACGCATCTGCCTTATAACCAAATTGGAGTCTCCACAGATAATCAAGCGCCGTCGCTCCATTGGCTCCAGCAGGTCAAAACCCAGCAACATGCCCTCATATTCTGCCTCATTCACTGTAGAATTGTCGAGATATTTCGATGCAGATGCGACTATAGTCCAAGCAGGAAGTATCCACACAATAGCGCTGCAGGCGCCTCCCCCTTGTTTCACCCGGGCCGACCCATCGAAACTCATCACATACAGTTCTTCGTTCGGTTCCACTGTGGGCGTTGGTAGGTTGACCACTTGCCTGGCTTGCATCTTGGGAGCAATTGACGACAGAATGGAGTCTACATTTTCTCGAGGCGTAATACTGGCAGCTAACGCCCCCAGTACCTGGTCTTCGCCTTTCTTGCATCACAATCTACAAAGTCCACTGGGACAAGAGAGCGGCCCAATTTCCCAAGCGGCCTTGCAACCCCGAAGACTTCACTAGCCAGGCTAGTGTAGAATGTCTCGTCAGAACCTTGAAAAGTCGGGTGACCAACATCGTGAAGCAAGTCTCCAATATTCGTAAAAAAACCAACACTTCCTTTTCCACTGTACTATAGTTCAACTCGTTTAACTTGAGAGTTCGGCTCGTAAACATTACTGGCATGTACAGGCCGTCGTAATTCCGCACCAACGACGCCGAGATGGCCCAATCACTTGCGTAGACAATAATAACTGCCTCTCTATCCGGGTCAAAATGTCGTAGGATGGGCGCCGTAGCAATCTTGTTCTTGAGCATGGCAAACGCTACTTGTACCTTCGACCATTTTTCTTCGTCGTCTTCTTGGGCCGCCACGTCATCGTTAGCCTTCAATTTGCACCTCCAAGCGTGAAAATCCACCTCTCTCAGTTTATAAGAGATTGACGCGTATATGGCATAATCTTCGATGTACCTGCTGTAGTAATTTAGGCTTCCTAGAAAGGATTGCATAGCCTTCAGCGTTGTCAGTAGAGGTAGGTCGACCAAAGACTGAAGATCCTTTGGGTGGGCCTCTAGTCTCCCTTTGGAAACTCGATGTCCAAGATACTCGACCTTCCGACATCCCCACGTACCCTTGACTGCACTGACCGACAAATTTTTATAGTCACACACGCCTAGCAGCCGCTCTACGTTCTGGCATAATACGTCCCACGATTCGGCCGGAACAAGTATGTCGTCAATGTATGATCGTCGACCCAATACAGAGAGGCCCGATTTTGCATCGGGTTCCCCTGTTGCGAACAAATCCTCTGTTTCCTCTGGGGCCGCCCCTGGCAAAATCCGTAAGAATCCATATAACGCATTATCCAACAACCTTTGATATATCTGAGGCGCATTCTTAAGCCCAAAAGGCATCCGAAGCCATTCAAATAATCCCAGTGGAGTAACGAAAGCTGAGATTAGTCTCGCCCTTTCGGTCATACTGACGACCCAAAAACCACTCGCCATATCAAGAGAACAGTACCATAAAGCTCCGTCCAGGTCCTCCAGTAATTCATTAATCAACGGCATCGGGTATACCATGAGCTGAGTGAGATCATTCACCAACCGATAGTCGATACACAATCGAATATCGACCCCATTCTTCTTCACGATAATTACAATTGGGCTGGCCCATGGCGAGGCGGAGAGCTGAATGATCTTTGCTGATAACAGTCCCTTGATCAGGTCGGCTAGCTTCTCTCTGAATTGAGGGGCCACCTTCCGTATGCGTTGCGCAATCGGTCTTGCATTCCCCATATCGATATCGCATATCGCTCCTCGGGCGGCCAGGGGTAAAGCGTTACCTTTGCCCATCAGCAGATGTCGTTTCTTCCATATTATTTGTCGCAACCGGTCCACCTCTTCGGGAGTGTTCCCATCTGGATCAGGAATCTGTATATCTTCTAACGCAATGCCTTCGGATGAGGGGTCCACTTCCGGTACGACCGCCCACCCTGGCCTTATGTCCTCGGCCCAAAGTTCCCCACTCTCGAAAGAACACACCTGGTCATCTGCCTGTAACAAGTCTACCAGTTTGGATTCCTTCTCCTTGGTGGTGGTCACTGCATGTAGGTCTTCTTCAAATACACTCCGCTTTTTGGCGGTCCCCTCCTGCCAATTCGCCCTCTCTTCGCACGGTTGTTCTTCTCTGTCGGGTACCGGTTGGTGCGTTATATTCATCATTGGAGCTGGGGCCTCTGGTCGCTGTAAGATGTGTGACGGAGTCTTATACTCTGGTCTCTCCACTAGTGGCCCCTCTTCCTCTTCCGTTGGGTCGACCTGATGGTCGACTTGGTCGGTGGTAAATTCATAAGCCAGATTTAGCCATTCCGCATATCTTCGAGAGCCTACCGAGACAAACCCTGGCGTTCTAGGAACTTGCTCCCTAGTCAACCACATACCTACCTTGGTATCTTCATGCAATGTTAAGGGGCGAGGGCTGACATTGGTTATCTTCAAAATCGGTCGACGCCCTATCCCTTGTATCATGGTGGTCACCCATCGTTCGCCTCTCGTGACCCACAATTTCCACTGTTCCGAGGTCGACCTTTTGAGAGGCACTTCCGTACATCCTCCAACGGATATCTGTACATACCGACCCAATTTCACATCCGATACTCGAGTATTAAACAGTCCTTCGCCCGGTCAACTGTACCCTGACTTTATCGGGGAGACAGAGAGTTCCGTCGGCCAAGTCTAACCGGATACCGGCGGGGACCATGAAGTCCATTCCCAAAATTGCATCTTGTCCTACCATAGGACCTTAAAGATGTACACCAAGTTCCCATTCAGAGTGACCTTGATGCGAGTGCGTCCCTCCGTGATATATACGGATTCCCCAATACCAACACATTCTTGTCGCTCACTTTTATTTAATTTGGATAGCTACTTTATGTGTTGCTTCTTTGAATGAGCCTAATAATTTTGTTCGAGAAAGTTCAGTAATGGAGTTGGACTTATTGCCAGGCGAGTCTAGGGGGTACTGGAAATACCACGCCCCTACTAAATGGTTCAGACAAGCGAAAGCCTCTGGAAAAGTCAACAATAACCATGCAAATTTGTTGTTCGATACTGGTGCCGAGATATCCATTCTGGATATCGCCTTTGCTCGTAAGGTAGGCTGCCAAATTGATGAAAGTGAACGACAAAAATGTATTGGTATTGGGGAAGCCGTATATACCACGGAGGGGCGCACTCGCATCAAGGTCACTCTGAATGGGAACTTGGTGTACATCTTTAAGGTGTGGGTAGGCCCTATGGTAGGCCAAGATGCAATTTTGGGAATGGACTTCATGGTCCCAGCCGGTATCCGGTTAGACTTGGCCGACGGAACTCTCTGTCTCCCCGATAAAGTCAGGGTACAGTTTACCGGGCGAAGGACTGTTTAATACTCGAGTATCGGATGTGAAATTGGGTCGGTATGTACAGATATTCGTTGGAGGATGTACGGAAGTGCCTCTCAAAAGGTCGACCTCGGAACAGTGGAAATTGTGGGTCACGAGAGGCGAACGATGGGTGACCACCATGATACAAGGGATAGGGCGTCGACCGATTTTGAAGATAACCAATGTCAGCCCTCGCCCCTTAACATTGCATGAAGATACCAAGGTAGGTATGTGGTTGACTAGGGAGCAAGTTCCTAGAACGCCAGGGTTTGTCTCGGTAGGCTCTCGAAGATATGCGGAATGGCTAAATCTGGCTTATGAATTTACCACCGACCAAGTCGACCATCAGGTCGACCCAACGGAAGAGGAAGAGGGGCCACTAGTGGAGAGACCAGAGTATAAGACTCCGTCACACATCTTACAGCGACCAGAGGCCCCAGCTCCAATGATGAATATAACGCACCAACCGGTACCCGACAGAGAAGAACAACCGTGCGAAGAGAGGGCGAATTGGCAGGAGGGGACCGCCAAAAAGCGGAGTGTATTTGAAGAAGACCTACATGCAGTGACCACCACCAAGGAGAAGGAATCCAAACTGGTAGACTTGTTACAGGCAGATGACCAGGTGTGTTCTTTCGAGAGTGGGGAACTTTGGGCCGAGGACATAAGGCCAGGGTGGGCGGTCGTACCGGAAGTGGACCCCTCATCCGAAGGCATTGCGTTAGAAGATATACAGATTCCTGATCCAGATGGGAACACTCCCGAAGAGGTGGACCGGTTGCGACAAATAATATGGAAGAAACGACATCTGCTGATGGGCAAAGGTAACGCTTTACCCCCGGCCGCCCGAGGAGCGATATGCGATATCGATATGGGGAATGCAAGACCGATTGCGCAACGCATACGGAAGGTGGCCCCTCAATTCAGAGAGAAGCTAGCCGACCTGATCAAAGAACTGTTATCGGCAAAGATCATTCAGCCTTCCACCCCACCATGGGCCAGCCGTAAAGAAGAATGGGGTCGATATTCGATTGTGTATCGACTATCGGTTGGTGAATGATCTCACTCAGCTCATGGTATACCCGATGCCGTTGATTAATGAATTACTGGAGGACCTGGACGGAGCTTTATGGTACTGTTCTCTTGATATGGCGAGTGGTTTTTGGGTCGTCAGTATGACCGAAAGGGCGAGACTAATCTCAGCTTTCGTTACTCCACTGGGATTATTTGAATGGCTTCGGATGCCTTTTGGGCTTAAGAATGCGCCTCAGATATATCAAAGGTTGTTGGATAATGCGTTATATGGATTCTTACGGATTTTGCCAGGGGCGGCCACAGAGGAAACAGAGGATTTGTTCGCAACAGGGGAACCCGATGCAAAATCGGGCCTCTCTGTATTGGGTCGACGATCATACATTGACGACATACTTGTTCCGGCCGAATCGTGGGACGTATTATGCCAGAACGTAGAGCGGCTGCTAGGCGTGTGTGACTATAGAAATTTGTCGGTCAGTGCAGTCAAGAGTACGTGGGGATGTCGGAAGGTCGAGTATCTTGGACATCGATTTTCCAAAGGGGGACTAGAGGCCCACCCAAAGGATCTTCAGTCTTTGGTCGACCTACCTCTACTGACAACGCTGAAGGCTATGCAATCCTTTCTAGGAAGCCTAAATTACTACAGCAGGTACATCGAAGATTATGCCATATACGCGTCAATCTCTTATAAACTGAGAGAGGTGGATTTTCACGCTTGGAGGTGCAAATTGAAGGCTAACGATGACGTGGCGGCCCAAGAAGACGACGAAGAAAAATGGTCGAAGGTACAAGTAGCGTTTGCCATGCTCAAGAACAAGATTGCTACGGCGCCCATCCTACGACATTTTGACCCGGATAGAGAGGCAGTTATTATTGTCTACGCAAGTGATTGGGCCATCTCGGCGTCGTTGGTGCGGAATTACGACGGCCTGTACATGCCAGTAATGTTTACGAGCCGAACTCTCAAGTTAAACGAGTTGAACTATAGTACAGTGGAAAAGGAAGTGTTGGTTTTTTTACGAATATTGGAGACTTGCTTCACGATGTTGGTCACCCGACTTTTCAAGGTTCTGACGAGACATTCTACACTAGCCTGGCTAGTGAAGTCTTCGGGGTTGCAAGGCCGCTTGGGAAATTGGGCCGCTCTCTTGTCCCAGTGGACTTTGTAGATTGTGATGCAAGAAAGGCGAAGACCAGGTACTGGGGGCGTTAGCTGCCAGTATTACGCCTCGAGAAAATGTAGACTCCATTCTGTCGTCAATTGCTCCCAAGATGCAAGCCAGGCAAGTGGTCAACCTACCAACGCCCACAGTGGAACCGAACGAAGAACTGTATGTGATGAGTTTCGATGGGTCGGCCCGGGTGAAACAAGGGGGAGGCGCCTGCAGCGCTATTGTGTGGATACTTCCTGCTTGGACTATAGTCGCATCTGCATCGAAATATCTCGACAATTCTACAGTGAATGAGGCAGAATATGAGGGCATGTTGCTGGGTTTTGACCTGCTGGAGCCAATGGAGCGACGGCGTTTGATTATCTGTGGAGACTCCAATTTGGTTATAAGGCAGATGCGTGAAGAGATTGAATGCAAAGCTTCAGGTTTATCCCCGTTGCGGGCCAAGGCGTTGAGTAAGCTCCAGTCGTGGCCCACCCACGCAGTCTTACATGTGGAACGAGACTGGAATCAGAGCGCAGACCAGTTGGCCAGTGCGGCTTTACATCAGCAGCAAGGGGTCGAGTCGATAACAAGAGGAGAGTGGTCAGGTCTAGAAACAATCAATCGGCTGCCAGAGGTGTTGGTCCCTAGAGACCGGGGTCCGTCGATCAGGGTATCTGCGGTGACGAGATCACGGTTCCCCGTCAAAATATCGGGAGAGGTCATGCAAGAAGATGTGGTACAACAACTCCGGATGGATAGTATCCGAGATGCGCAAGAAGAAGAGAGCTGGGTACGCGAGTTGAAGGCATACTTTTATGGAGACTGGAAGGACTTGTCAGTGGAAGCGGCCAGAACCTGCAGCAAAATGTCGGAGGATTACGAGATAAGTGAAGAATGTACTTCCCCGGCAGAGAATCGAGGGAGACGACCGAGACATAACTGCCAGATTGGTGATACCTGAGAGTCTCCAAGCCGACGTCCTCCATCGCTATCATACGAGTTTGGAAGGCGGCCATCAGGGAATCGGGCGTACTTATCATCAGATCCGACGATATTGTCATTGAAGGGGTCTTTTCCGGAGCGTCCAGAAATATGTGGGTCAGTGCATGGATTGTGAGACTGGAAAAGGGAGGCCCACTTTACAAGGGTAGTCTCCGGGGAATTTGAGGTGACGTACCTTTCCCAAAAATTATCGCGATGGACCACACACATACCATCTCTCCCCAAGTCGTATAAAGGAAATACGGAACTACTGATCTGGGTCGACCTGTTCACAGGTTATGTGATGGCTAAGGCTAGTGCGTCACGTACGGCCCATACAGTAGCTGAGGGATATGAAGAATGTTTTTTTCGCCATTTTGGCGCCAGTGAGACGATCCGTCACGATCGGGAACCGGGGTTTATGTTGGAGTTCTTCCGAGCTTTCAGTCGCATGGTGGGTCAACGGCAGAGAGCGACCATGGCCTACCGACCTCAAGCGAACGGCACTGCGGAGAGAATGGTCCAGACTCTAACAAGATCGCTCAAGATGTACGTAGCCGACGTGGGAAAGCGAGACTGGGATGAGTACGCGGAACGTTTAACGTTCGCGTTAAACACGGCTCAAGACAGAGTGCGGGAGGAAACACCGTTCTATCTGGTACATGGATGGGATGCTAGGACCACTCTTGAGACTATGTTACCGGTGGTGAACACTCGACGTCAAGAATCAGGACCTCGGAGATGGAGATATCGGATTCAGAGTCACTATCAGCGAGCAAGGGACCAAGTCAACGAGAATTTACGGGCGGCTAGTCAGGCTCGGGTGCAAGCACAAAATGAAGGGGCAGTCGGCCACGAAATTCAGCTAGGGTCCCGGGTATGGCTATACTTAGACCGGTTGAAGGAGGGGTATGCCAAGAAATTGGCCCACCTCTGGCACGGACCGTTCCGAGTTCGAGAACTAGTCGGAGATCATGCAGTACGTTTGGAATTACGAGGCACAGAATATAGACTATTCCCAATCATGCACATCTTCATGCTCAAGCCCGTCAGAGAGTTCCCCGATCGACCTAACAGCGAGCTGGAAGTGGATAGAACAGATCGAGTCGACTTCGACGAATGTCTGTTACCAGAAGACAGCAGGGTGTGGGAATTGGAAGAAGGCGAGTATGAAGTCAAAGAAATATAGAGAGCCGCACAGGTAAAAAAGTCGGTATGGAAGGCAACAACGAGAATTCCTCTTGCAATGGAAGGAACACCCTGACCCCTCGTGGGTGGACGAAGTGGATCTGAATTGCGAAGCCTTACTCCGGGACTTCGGGCGCAAGAAGACAAGCCATAAACGCTTCGAAGTAATGCAAAGCCATGAAAACTAGCAGACGGTAGCAAGTTTTTTAGAAGCTGGACCGAGTCCCTCAATGGTCGGCCCAGCCCCTCGTTGGAAGACTTGGGTCGCCTGCGGGGCGATTTCGAACTTCCACGAGTTAGGAGTATAGGAGAATGGAAAACAAAGGAGGAAGATTGCCAAGATTACCTGGAACAGAGGAAAGTATGGCAGAGGAGATGGAAGATGGACAAGCACACAAAATAGGATCGAAGGGAAAAGAAGATTCATGTTCAAGGGAAGACCTAAACGGATGGCTCAAACTTGCCTTTGAGGCGTGGAACTAGCGCGCCAGGATGGAGCACAGAAGACAACCGATACTGGGTGAGCCACGGCCACGCGGAATCCGACACCCGAAGGGCCTCAAGTAGGTCGACTGGATCTGATCCCTCCTCACGACCAGGATACCAGTAAACTACACGGCGGGTTCGAGGAAGATGTCGGAAGAAGGGGTCCAGGAAAATGTCGAGATCGCAGCGGCCCTTACTCATCTCAACGAAGATAAAGTCGACCACCTCCCGCCACGCTCGATTCGCCCGACTCCGACGCTTCTTCCGCGCGTTGTAGTAGGACGCGAGGAAAGAGTTCGCTCGCGCTTGGTCCTTGGAGATCCACAGGCAGTGGGTCGCCTCCCAAAGTGCTTGACTATGCTCTTCGTCAAACTGGATGTAGGCCGCTGCCAACTGGGTGAACCAGCCAACAGGTCGAAAGGAAGCGGGTTGAATGGGAACACGAGCTTCTACCCAAAGTTCAGCATCCAGAAATCTCTGGATCATCAGAGGGTTCACCAACGACTTCTTCCATTTGGGAGGGCGGTCGAGGTTTCCGTCCGGAGGACCGAACCAACCCCAAGGTAGATCCAGCTGGTCGACCAAGTCTGTGGAAGACATTGTTACCATGCACCAAAAATTGACCAGGTCGACCGGCCAAGACGCCACTTCCGCGGCAGAGAAGGTCTTCGACTGCATGTACCCTGGGATGATGACATCCTTGGGGAGCAAGCAAGAGTCGGTCGAAAGGGGCGAATTGTTGTCCACAACAGTGGGCGCGCTCTTTTCTTTTTCCGCAGACGACTCAGTGTCCGAGTCCGACGTCCCGAACATCGCCCGTTTCAGCGAGAGGCCGGAAGCCGAGGTGGTCCTAAATGGGGGAGCGGACGTCGGCAGAAGACGTGAAGAACTTGAACTGGTGGGGCGAAGACCGGAAGAACGATACTTGACCAGGGCCGCCCGAATTGTCTCGCTGTCGTCGCTGAGGTCGTCGTCCGAAGACTCCAGCATGACAGGAGAGCGGCCACCAGAGACTTCCGACAGCGGTATCGCGGATGTGTCGGGCCTCGGAGGCTTGGAAACTTTGGCAGGCACACGGGGGGACGGACGCCTGGAACGTTTGCCAAGAGCTTTCGCCGGCCTCGAAGGGGAACATACGGCCGGGGGCGAAGCTGCCGAAGGAGGAGCTGGTCCCGGAGGTGGCCCATCGGAGAAGTCGACGTGATCGAGATCTGCAGCAAGAAGCGAGTAACGGCTTCGAATGTGGTCGATCTTCCATCGCAGGCGATCCACTAGTGTCTTCTCGCGCTGAAGAGCTTCGCGGAGTTGGACCACCAGCCGGGAATTGTCGCGTAACGTCTCTTCCAAACGCTCACAATGGGTGGCCAATAAGGTGACCGAAGGGGGAACGACACCTAGCCGACCCTCGAAGTCCTCTATGCGGCGAGATTGCGCGTCCACGAGAGCTTGCTGTTCATGCAGAGCTACACACAGGTCGACTGGCGCGGAAGACGGGTTGTCAACCATGGAGACCGGCGCGACAGGAGGATCTGCCGTCTCGGCAGGAGGCAAAGCGGAGGAAACAGGAGAGCTCTGAACGAAAACAGTTTCGGCAGCACTCAACGGCGAAGACACCGTCACGGGAAGGTCGGCCAAGGACGCCTCTCTACATGGAGAGTCAACCGAAGGCGCGACGACGATCGAAGTCGGCTCTTCAGACGGTGGGTCAGCGGACGGTGGGTCAGCAGACGGTGGGTCAGAACCGGGGGAAGACATGGCTGGAACGCACGAGTTAGAGATGGACGATCAACAAAGGTCACAGTAAGGGACTCACGTGACGAAGGAATTGAAGACATGCGCGTGCTCAATCCGTTGTACGGCTGAGCAAGTGCAGGGGGCGGCTGTGGTGAAGTGCTGTTTTTGCGATTTGGGGACCCCATAATCCAGTTGGATTCGGAGCATAGACCGTGGGTCAGGGACAGGAGACCAGAGAGACAGGGGCCTCGATGGGGAGCGACCGTTGGTGGAGAACAATCCGCAGGACCCACAGAAAAAAATCAGTATCAGGATACCGGTTAACCGGTACCAAAGGGAGTTGATCATGGCCCCTCATTGATCGACCTGGCCCCTCGTTGGTAGATCCGGTCCCTCATCGGTCGACCTGGGTCCCTCATTGGTCGACCCGGTCCCTCATTGGTAGACCTGGGTCCCTCATTGGTCGACCCGGTCCCTCGTCGGTCGACCTCGGCCCCTCGGGGTTCAGCCACTCCTGACCAGTTAATACAAGGTCAGACCAGTCGAAGCAAGGAATCAGAGCTTCAGGCAAGGATAGAGTAAAGGAGTTAAATGGATAGGACTATATTAAATACTACTCAATTTGCGATCTACTTGGCAAGTCTTCGTCGCGCTGTAAAGGAACTCTATTCTGGCCACACGCCTGTTCCGGGGAAGGGATATATTTGGCCCCCCCGTTGAAGACAGGCGTGTGGTCAGACACAAGAGCGATCTACGTGGCACGACTCCGTCACCCAAGAAGGACTTGTTCTAAGTTACTCACTGTTCCGGGAAGGGATATATTTTGGCCCCCCGTCGAAGACAGTTGCGTAGCGAAGTTCAAGGGCGAATAGAGCTCCAGGATATATTTGGACGGTGAGCTCGTTCGAGTAGCAACACCACCCAAGACCCGCTATCGGAAGCGGTCTCCCTCACCTCAAGGTCCGGGAGCAACGTAAAGGTCAGGTGGTTAATACCCCTGAAACAGAAGGAAAAGGTCAGGGACGACAAGCGCCCCTGAAGAATTTGGCTCTAAGTTCACTCTCGACAAGGTCGATCGAGTGGCCACCTACCGGCCCACCGAGTGAAGCATATCCACTCGAGCCCCCCCAGGTCTAACTCCCTCAAAGCAGACGTCCATATAAACTCACTAAGTCCTCCGAAGAGTGCAACCCGCCAGCCGACGGGTACACAAGGTGAGAAGAAGGTTCATACGCGGCATCGGGGTACCCCCTCCGACAGTCGGCAGTCCGGCACAGTGAGTGGTTTGGGGTCTCATCATACAATTTTGAGAACCCACTCCATCACAATGGTGCGCGTGCCCGGATCTTCGGAAGAAGCGGGATTTCACCGCGAGTCCCAAGACGATAAAGATGTTCATGTCAAGAAGGAGCACAAGACCGAAGAGCCGCTGGAAGACCGATCGCCAGTGACT
This sequence comes from Peronospora farinosa, assembly GCA_947646735.1. Classification (NCBI taxonomy): domain Eukaryota; phylum Oomycota; class Peronosporomycetes; order Peronosporales; family Peronosporaceae; genus Peronospora; species Peronospora farinosa. Next base: position 81,442 of record CANTFK010000979.1, on the reverse strand, counting down.
CAAGAAGAAAAAAACAAAGGATCGAAGGACCGACCGAACCTTGGGAGGGGCCCGGGCAACATGGTCGAGGTTGAACTTATTGAATATAAACCTAAATACCCTCCCTATGTCCTCGTAGAGGACACCTTGGGTCATGACGCCTATCATGATCCAGAAGACCATCAGCCGACGGTGAAAACCGAGAGGCTAAGGTCCCCAAAAAACAAAAAAAACAAGATCGCGCAATCCAAGCCGACAAAGTTCCGGATGAAGGCGCCAGGAAACACCAAGTCGATAGGCCCCAAGAAGTCAGGACTGGCGTCATGGACAGACGCTGATGTCACGAGGGCCTACCACCAACGCAAGCTGAACGCGTTCCTGGAGAGCGACCCCGTCGCAAAGATCCTGGAGATCCGGCAGCTGGGTCAACTCACTGGGCCGGTGTCGACCCTGCCACGGCTGCACTCCGTCACGGACGCGATCACAGCGCTGGTCACCATGCTTCGTGAAGCGAACATGGTCGCAGGTCGGTTCGACCGGACGATCTGCTATCCCTGGGATTCGACAGAATCACAACAACGTTAGAGCATATGCACAAGCGTCTGTCGATCCTGGTGGGTACCACACCAGCAACGGAGCACCCACCTCTGGTGACACCTACACACATGCGGTCCAACGACAGCCAGATGACGCTTCAAGACATCACGGTGGGTCCCCACATGTACGGAGCCGCCGGCCACCAGGGGCGAAGCAAGGCCCATCTCAGCACCTGATGCCAAGCGGACAAATAGCAGCAACCCCATGGTCCCCAGGATCGTCCTCGACTGGATCGGTCACTAGGATGCCTTTCGGCCCTACTGGGGCGGCGCTGCTCTAAACCCGAGCGCGCAGCGCAGCGCGGAGCAGGAACCACGGGGTCTCGGAACGGCGACGCGTGGCAAGAATGAAAATCATTCCGATTTTCAGCCAATGGAAAATCAGCAAGAGAAGAAATTGGAGTTTGCTCTGCCCCGTGACGAAGATGCTGGGGGGGGGGAAAGACCTACCTACCCGGTAGGTGATCTGCAGACCTCTCTTCGACCCGGCGATGGCAAGATTTTTGAATGAACGTCAAGTACCGCGGGCACATCCTAACGGGAGTGTAGCAGGAGGAAGACCAGGGGCGCAAAGGACGACCGCTCACCATGACCAGAATCCAGACATACAAATGACAAGAGGTCACACGATGACCGACGTCGACATGGAATACGTCGGTTCCTGTGAGTTCGACCCTGACAACATGGATTTGAGGGGACCTCAGTCGATGATGGCGAACGCAGCGTTGGGACAGATACCAAATATGGTCCCTCGTATCAAACTCTCGGCGCGCAGCTGGGTATCAACGGTCAAGACAGCATTTATAAGAGACCAAGCACCAGATGACGAACGATGTCTCGTTGTGGAAGGTTTCTGACTGGACCGGCACAGAATTGGTACCGTCAATTGGGTCGCTCAGTCCGAGGAAAATGGAAGGACCTAATGCAAGAATTCATGATTCGGTTCTGTGGCACGGGGGTACCGGTCGCCCGTCAGTACTACCATGCGAAGAAAAGATCGGAAGAGACCCCGCTGGATTATCTGTACCGCCTGAATGTGCTTGTACTCAGGGCGAATGTGAAGATTAAGGATGGGTCGCCCAAGATTCAGAAGGATCATGTCGATCACTACATTTTGACGGTGGACGACCCGGAGCTAGCAGACAAGTTGACTATGTTGCGTCTGGCGGATGTAGAAGAATTGGAGGAAGTATTGACAGCATGTCAGCGGACGAAGGCACGACGATTTTCCTAAAATTTTTAAATTAATTTAAGAATGTTTAAATTAAAATTAACTTTATTTATATAAAAAGGATATATAAATAAAGTTAATTTTAATTTACAAAAAACAATAAATTTTATTTTTGGTTTGAATATTTTAAAACAATATTACCATTCTAATGTTGAGGGTTCGAGTCCCTTTTTTTGCTTTAATGGACCCAAAGGCAGTATTTGGTATTTCCATTGTTAAATTAATGGGGATAATAATAGAATCGACATTTTTCTCTGTGATTATAGATTAATTGGTAAATCTTTTATCTTCCAAGTAAACTTTGTGGGTTCGAGTCCCACTAATCACATAATAATTTATTATTTAAAGGAGAAATGGCTGAGTGGTTAAAAGCGGCAGACTGTAAATTTGTTGAATTAAGTTCTACGTAGGTTCAAATCCTACTTTCTCCAAACAATAAAAAAATTATATCCTTTAAGATAAAATAAACATTAATATAAGAATGTTATAGTATATTATAAAATTTTGTTATTTTAAAAATTACTATTAAATAATTAATATAAAAAGTAAACTAATTTTAAAACCTTGTAAAACACCTTTTATTTTTATTTTAATTAACTTATTATATAAATTTAAAATATTTTTTTTATTTTTTATATTAAAATTTATTAATAATTTATTTTTTTTGATAAAAAAATAAATATTATTAATAAATTTTAAAGATAATAAACCTAAAGATGTTTCAAAAAAAATTGTTTTCTTTTTACTAAAAATTTTTATTTTTTGAGGAAAAATAAAAATTTTATCGATAAAAAAAAGTTTAATATTTCCTAAAGGACTTTTTAAAAAAATTTTATTTTTTATTTTGGTATTTTTTTTAATATTTTAAACATAATCTTATTTTAAAAAATTTTACAAATTAATTCGCCACCTACATTTAATTTTTTAGCTTGTAAATCTGTTAAAATACCTACTGATGTCGAAATAATATAAAATCCTTTTTTATTCTTATATAAATCTTTATTAGTTATATATAAACGTTTTCCAGGTTTTGATAAACGTTTTATTTCAATAATAACTGCTTTATTTTTTCTATATTTTAAATAAATATCTAATTGATTTTTTGAATTTATTTTATAACTTTTTATAAAACCTTCTTTAACTAAAATATTTAAAATATTTATACTTTGTTTTGACTTTTGTTGAACTATTTTTGATTTTTTTGCTAAGTAACCGTTTTTTATTTTTGAAAATAAATTTGAAAGAGTATCGCTTGTCTATGATCTATTTGTCTATGAACAAATGGTTTAAAGTGATCTGTTGCTGAAATGGATGATGGTGGATAAATATTATACTCGTTTGGCATACCACGATAAATGACTTTTCTGAAAAGTGTTCCTGTACGCCCCGTGTCTGGATCAAGAAAATATTCATGATATCTTGCATTTAATGTTTTTAATATATCCTCAAAACCCTCTTTTATTAAATCAGGGTTATTTGAACCATCATTAAAGTAACAATATAAAACTATACCACCTACCACTACAACACTGGCTGCTAATAAATAATAATAGATATTATTATTAGTCTTTTCTTCTTTTTTTTCTAAGTTTAAATCCTCTTTTTTTAAATCCTCTTTTTCTTCTAAATTTTCTTTTAAGTCTAGAATATCTCTTTTGTTAAAAAAATTTAAATCAAAAGGATCTAAATAAAGGATAATAGAACTCAAACTTAAAGTTATTAGAATGCTTGTAATAATTTTTAAATTTTCTGCTAATTTTGTTTGTAATTTTATTTGTAATTTTTTTATTAATTCCATAATTTTTTAATTTTTTTTGAATATTAACTCTTATAATATTTAATAATTTAAAAACAATTAAAAATTATGAAATTAACAAAAAAATTACAAATATTATTACAAAAAAATATAAAAATCATTATAAGTATTATTTTAATTATAAGTTTAAATTATATTATCTTTTATTTAGATCTTTTTAATTTAAATTTTTTGAATAAACAGGACATTATAGACTTAAAAACAGAATTATTAGAAGAAAAAGAAGACTTAAATTTTGAAGAAAAAGAAAATTTAAATCCAGAAAAAACACAAAATAATAACAATTTATACAAGTATTTAATTATAGCATCTTGTCTTGCATTAAACAACGTTATTTATTTAAAAATTTAGAAAAAAATAGATTAACATTAAAAATTATTTCAAAAAATTTAAATATTAAAAAAAATTTACGATGGAAATTGCAACAAAAATGGTTTTTTTTTGATCAAAATTCATCAATTACTAGAATTAAAAATTTATGTGTTTTAACTGGACGTTCTAAAAGTATTTATCGTTTATTTAAAATTTCAAGAATTCAACCTAAAACAAATAATAAAGGTGTTTCAAATTTTAAAGAACCACCCCATAAAGTAGCTAACCAACTAAAAATTTTAATACCTGTTGGGACAGCTATAATCCCAACAGGTATTAAAATTTTTGGCGGTCACCTCCTAAAGAGTAACGGAGGTGTACAAAGGTAAGCTCAAATTGGATTATATTATCAATTGTAGAGCATAATGGTAAAAGCTTGCTTGACTGTAAGATAGACATATCAAACAGGGACGTAAGTCGGTCATAGTGATCCGATAATTCTTTGTGGAAAGATTATCGCTCAACGGATAAAAGGTACTCCGGGGATAACAGGCTGATGACTCCTAAGAGCTCCTATCACTATTTCATGAAATGGCTGAACTGAACGGTATTTTATTCAACCCTCTTGAAGATGAAGCTTCTAAAAAACTGTTTTTTGATATGGCTCCTAAAGAAAGCTTCTTCTAAAATAGTAACATGATTATTTTTTATAAAATTTAACCAATTTGTTTCAAATATTGAAATTTTATCTACAGAAATTTTATCTAAGAAACCTCGAACACCTACATAAATAAACAAACATTAGAAAGAAAAAAAACACATAAAAAATTTATAAATAATATAGATAATATGCTTCAAGAATTTTTTAAAATGTTTTCAAATTTTATTGGATATCGTTTACAATTTAAAGGTCGTTTAAATAAATCCAAAAGGAAAAAAAAATGGTTTTTCAAAAAGGTAAAATACCATTAAATACATTGGAATATGATATAAAATACCATTTTAATGAATTTAAAACACCTTCTGGAATTTGCAGTATAAAATTATGGATTTTTTTTAAACCATTAAATATCTCATTAAATTCAAAATTTTTTAAAAAAAAGGTTATAAAAAAAATTAAAAAAATTTAAATTATGTTATACATTTAATTTTATTACATGAAGTTGGTTCTAACAATCCTCTAGGTATTACTTTAAAAACAGAAAATATACCCTTTTATCCATATTTTTATACAAAAGATTTATTTGGTTTAATTATATTATTTTTAATATTTTTTATTTTTATTTTTTATTATCCCAATACTTTAGGTCATCCAGATAATTATATTGACATATAATTATCTGGATGACCTAAAGTATTGCAAGATGTTGTTTGGATCAAACAAGTTTCGTCAGAAGGCACCGGCACTACCAGACAGGCCGAGAGATATGAACCGCCGCTCCATACATGCAGTGCGGACGCCTGGAAGACTCGAGCTCTGAAGATTCCAGCCCAGACTCTTCAGAGAACGAAGGAGATCTAACGCGAGTCTACCTTATGGAGAAAGAAGCAGGGAGGGACCCAAGTATGAGGTTCTCAAAGAATCTACCGACCAGGGAGGACGACCAACATCACCAGGCAGTGGACCAGCGACCCGGCCCGTCATCAGCGACCCCAAATACGAGATGTGCTTATTGCGGGTCCAAGAAACATGGAGATCTGAATTGTTGGAAAAGATTGACCTGCGACCGCTGTGGATGGAAGGGTCACTCGTCTGATCGCTGCCTGTTTGTATGCCGAATTTGTGGAGAGATTCATGAGATTGGGAAGTGCCAGATGGAGGGCTTTTGCAATTTGTTCCGTCAATGGTACAACCCAGCCAAGCATGCAGGGATGTTCCCGGAGAAACTCGAGAAGATGGCAAATGAGGACGCTTTCCAGGCTTGAATCTGTACGAGCCGAGCATTCTAATTGTTGTATCTTTTCATATGTGGAAAACAGCCCAAGGGATAGATGGGTATTCCAGTTAAGATTGGATATATATCGAAGATTGTAAATTACCCTGTGGTCCAAGCAAAGACGATATCCAGGATGGATATCTCGGCACCAGTATCGAACAACAAATTTGCATGGTTATTGTTGACCTTTCCAGAGGCTTTCGCTTTCCTGAACCATTTAGTAGGGGCGTGGTATTTCCAGTACCCCCTAGACTCGCCTGGCAATAAGTCCAACTCCATTACTGCATTTTCTCGAAAAAAAATTATTAGGCTCATTCAAAGAAGCAACATGGACCACAGGGTAATTTACAATCTTCGATATATTTTCAATCTTAACTGGAATACCCATCTACCCCTTGGGCTGTTTTCCACATATGAAAAGATACAACAATTAGAATGTTCGGCTCGTACAGATTCAAGCCTGGAAAGCGTCCTCATTTGCCATCTTCTCGAGTTTCTCCGGGAACATCCCTGCATGCTTGGCTGGGTTGTACCATTGACGGAACAAATTGCAAAAGCCCTCCATCTGGCACTTCCCAATCTCATGAATCTCTCCACAAATGCGGCATACAAACAGGCAGCGATCAGACTAGTGACCCTTCCTTCCACAGCGGTCGCAGGTCAATCTTTTCCAACAATTCAGATCTCCATGTTTCTTGGACCCGCAATAAGCACATCTCGTATTTGGGGTCGCTGATGACGGGCCGGGTCGCTGGTCCACTGCCTGGTGATGTTGGTCGTCCTCCCTGGTCGGTAGATTCTTTGAGAACCTCATACTTGGGTCCCTCCCTGCTTCTTTCTCCATAAGGTAGACACGCGTTAGATCTCCTTCGTTCTCTGAAGAGTCTGGGCTGGAATCTTCAGAGCTCGAGTCTTCCAGGCGTCCGCACTGCATGTATGGAGCGGCGGTTCATATCTCTCGGCCTGTCTGGTAGTGCCGGTGCCTTCTGACGAAACTTGTTTGATCCAAACAACATCTTGCCTCGTCGTGCCTTCGTCCGCTGACATGCTGTCAATACTTCCTCCAATTCTTCTACATCCGCCAGACGCAACATAGTCAACTTGTCTGCTAGCTCCGGGTCGTCCACCGTCAAAATGTAGTGATCGACATGATCCTTCTGAATCTTGGGCGACCCATCCTTAATCTTCACATTCGCCCTGAGTACAAGCACATTCAGGCGGTACAGATAATCCAGCGGGGTCTCTTCCGATCTTTTCTTCGCATGGTAGTACTGACGGGCGACCGGTACCCCCGTGCCACAGAACCGAATCATGAATTCTTGCATTAGGTCCTTCCATTTTCCTCGGACTGAGCGACCCAATTGACGGTACCAATTCTGTGCCGGTCCAGTCAGAAACCTTCCACAACGAGACATCGTTCGTCATCTGGTGCTTGGTCTCTTATAAATGCTGTCTTGACCGTTGATACCCAGATGCGCGCTCTGTCTTCGTATTGGTCTCTTCTTTCGAGGTCGCCGAGTGTTTGATACGAGGGACCATATTTGGTATCTGTCCCAACGCTGCGTTCGCCATCATCGACTGAGGTCCCCTCAAATCCATGTTGTCAGGGTCGAACTCACAGGAACCGACGGATTCCATATCGACGTCGGTCATCGTGTGGCCTCTTGGCATTTGTATGCCTGGATGCTGGTCGTGGTTAGCGGTCGTCCTTTGCGCCTCTGGTCTTCCTCCTGCTACACTCCCGTTAGGGTGTGCCCGCGGTACTTGGCGTTCATTCAAAAATCTTGCCATCGCCGCGTCGAAGAGGGTCTGCAGATCACCTACCGGGTAGGTAGGTCTTTCCCCCCCCCCCCAGCATCTTCGTCACGGGGCAGAGCAAACTCCAATTTTTTCTCTTGTTGATTTTCCATTGGCTGAAAATCGGAATGATTTTCATTCTTGCCACGCGTCGCCGTTTCGAGACTACGTGGCCCGCGCTGCGCGCTCGGTCCTGGAGCAGCGCCGCCCCAGTTGCTCCTAGGGGCATCCTAGTGACCGATCCAGTCGAGGACGATCCTGGAGACCATGGGGTTGCTGCTATTTGGCCGCTTGACGTCAGGTGTTGGGATGGATCTTGATTCGCCCCTGGGTGGCCGGCGGCTCCGTACATGTGGGGACCCACCGTGATGTCTTGAAGCGTCATCTGGCTGTCGTTGGACCGCATGTGTGTAGGTGTCACCAGAGGTGGGTGCTCCGTTGCTGGTGTGGTACCCACCAGGATCGACAGACGCTTGTGCATATGCTCTAACGTTGTTGTGATTCTGTCGAATCCCAGGGATAGCAGATCGTCCGGTCGAACCGACCTGCGACCATGTTCGCTTCACGAAGCATGGTGACCAGCGCTGTGATCGCGTCCGTGACGGAGTGCAGCCGTGGCAGGGTCGACACCGGCCCAGTGAGTTGACCCAGCTGCCGGATCTCCAGGATCTTTGCGACGGGGTCGCTCTCCAGGAACGCGTTCAGCTTGCGTTGGTGGTAGGCCCTCGTGACATCAGCGTCTGTCCATGACGCCAGTCCTGACTTCTCGGGGCCTATCGACTTGGTGTTTCCTGGCGCCTTCATCCGGAACTTTGTCGGCTTGGATTGCGCGATCTTGTTTTTTTTGTTTTTTGGGGACCTTAGCCTCTCGGTTTTCACCGTCGGCTGATGGTCTTCTGGATCATGATAGGCGTCATGACCCAAGGTGTCCTCTACGAGGACATAGGGAGGGTATTTAGGTTTATATTCAATAAGTTCAACCTCGACCATGTTGCCCGGGCCCCTCCCAAGGTTCGGTCGGTCCTTCGATCCTTTGTTTTTTTCTTCTTGAGTCACTGGCGATCGGTCTTCCAGCGGCTCTTCGGTCTTGTGCTCCTTCTTGACATGAACATCTTTATCGTCTTGGGACTCGCGGTGAAATCCCGCTTCTTCCGAAGATCCGGGCACGCGCACCATTGTGATGGAGTGGGTTCTCAAAATTGTATGATGAGACCCCAAACCACTCACTGTGCCGGACTGCCGACTGTCGGAGGGGGTACCCCGATGCCGCGTATGAACCTTCTTCTCACCTTGTGTACCCGTCGGCTGGCGGGTTGCACTCTTCGGAGGACTTAGTGAGTTTATATGGACGTCTGCTTTGAGGGAGTTAGACCTGGGGGGGCTCGAGTGGATATGCTTCACTCGGTGGGCCGGTAGGTGGCCACTCGATCGACCTTGTCGAGAGTGAACTTAGAGCCAAATTCTTCAGGGGCGCTTGTCGTCCCTGACCTTTTCCTTCTGTTTCAGGGGTATTAACCACCTGACCTTTACGTTGCTCCCGGACCTTGAGGTGAGGGAGACCGCTTCCGATAGCGGGTCTTGGGTGGTGTTGCTACTCGAACGAGCTCACCGTCCAAATATATCCTGGAGCTCTATTCGCCCTTGAACTTCGCTACGCAACTGTCTTCGACGGGGGGCCAAAATATATCCCTTCCCGGAACAGTGAGTAACTTAGAACAAGTCCTTCTTGGGTGACGGAGTCGTGCCACGTAGATCGCTCTTGTGTCTGACCACACGCCTGTCTTCAACGGGGGGGCCAAATATATCCCTTCCCCGGAACAGGCGTGTGGCCAGAATAGAGTTCCTTTACAGCGCGACGAAGACTTGCCAAGTAGATCGCAAATTGAGTAGTATTTAATATAGTCCTATCCATTTAACTCCTTTACTCTATCCTTGCCTGAAGCTCTGATTCCTTGCTTCGACTGGTCTGACCTTGTATTAACTGGTCAGGAGTGGCTGAACCCCGAGGGGCCGAGGTCGACCGACGAGGGACCGGGTAGACCAATGAAGGACCATGGTCAACTTTCTTCGGTACCGGTTAGCCGGTACCCTGATACTGATTTTTCTTCTGTGGGTCCTGCAGATTATTCTCCACCAACGGTCGCTCCCCTTCGAGGCCCCTGTCTCTCTGGTCTCCTGTCCCTGACACACGGTCTATACTCCTAATCCAACTGGATTCTGGGGTATCCATATCGAAAAAACAGCACTTCATCACTCTACCCCCCGCAGCACGTAGCAGTTTGTGACATTGATTTTGGAGGAGCTAACCCCATTGCACAAAGAGTGCGACCTGTGGCGCCAAAAGCTCGAGAGAAATTAGCTGATTTGATTAAGGGATTATTATCTGCCAAGATCATTCGGCCATCTACATCGCCGTGGGCCTCACCAATTGTAGTAATTATTAAAAACAATGGCGAAGACAATCGATTATGTATCGATTATCGTAGGGTGAACCAGTAGATTCGATTGATGGTGTATCCTATGCCACTGATCAGTGATTTACTGCAAGATATGGATAAGGCGATGTGGTATTGCTCCCTAGATATGGCGAATGGATCTTGGGTACGGAACGGGCAAAAACAAATTCTGAATTATTACGCCGTCTGGATTATTTGAATGGTTACGTATGCCTTTTGGCTCAAAGAATGCTCCTCAGATTTACCAACGATTGATTGGCAATTTCATGTATGGATTTCTGAAAATCGGTACCAGCTCTGATCCCATCACTACTGACTCATCAAACGTGATTAACGTGTTTACCGACGGTGAACCGAATACTGATTTAAGACCTTCAGTGCTAGTTCGGCGCTCATATATTGATACCCGCCACATTGTGGACCTCCTTGTATGAGAAGGTGGAACGATTGATGGAGGCGTGCGATAAGTGAAGTTTGTCGATCATTGTGGCCGAGAGTTTCTGGGGACGTCGTAGAGTGGATTATCTGGGTCATCAGATTTCGTTTGCAGGATTGGAAGCTCACCCCAAGGATTTGGGATCGCTTGTGAATATTCCGTACCCTCAAACGCTGCGAACGATGCAATCATATACGGGGAGCCTGAATTATTACAGTCGGTTCATTGAAGACTTTGCAATGTATGCATCTGTGCTATATGGCTACGGGAAGCTGATTCCCATGAAATCCGCCGCACTAGTGACATTCAGATGTCTATAGCCGATGCCAGACCAGAGTGCGATCGCAATTCCTCCAGAGATGGCTACAAATTGATCCCTCCGGAGATGAATACAAAATTGATCAGGAACTCATTACTGGGGACGGTCACGATACCAAAGGAAGAAATCATTGAAAGAAGACTATGATTGAATTCAGTCTGTTGAAGGCTAAAATAGGAACAGCACCAATATTAAAGCATTCTGCTCCGGATCGATCACCCGTAATTGTGGTGTACGCCAGCAAGTGGGCGATGTCGGCTGCGTTACTGCAAGAGCATGATAGAGTGTTTTGGTCGGTCACTTTCACTAGTCGGACGTTGAAGCCTTATGAGGTTAATTAGGGGATGCTTGAAAAAAAAGGTATTAGCTTGTAACGGGCTAAGGACCCGTTACCGTCTTACACTAAAAGGGCGTTGAGGAAGCGCTCTTAATGAAATATGACTCTGTTTTATTTTTGTTTTAGTTTTAATTCACAGTAAGTGCGAATATGTTCCCTAGCTCATGGGAACCACTCAATATCAATTTATTATTGGCTAATTATTGGGTCTGGCACCCCAATAATAAACGAATAATAAAAATGACGCGTAGTATCCGCTAATCGGATACTGCCCTATGCCTACTTATGTAATTATGTATTGATCCCCTATAATCACTTATGTAATAGGTTGCCCCATTACATCACTCCCCTCTTTAGTGGCACTTACCTCAACGTAAGTGTGAATCGCAGAAAGTTTCTTCTCGACCAACGGCGTAACTCAGAACCTGCTCAGTTAGACGTAACTGAGCAGCATGGACCCTAGGCGTCCACGAAACAATGTCTCTGACAACCAGAACTGGGAACACCAAGCGACAATCCGTAGAGAGCAGGCGCCGCAGGTCATGGATGGGGACTTGAAACCGTGGCGCTTGTATGGTCTTGAAGGTGCTGTCGAACCCGAGTCACTGGAGGTCATGAAGGACCTTTTCACGCGATACCGTACAGTGAGAGGCAAGGCGACGAAAAACGCATATACCGACGATGCGTTGCAGAGGTCTTGGTGTGCCTTCATCAGACGCTGGAACGCGAGTCGACGTGAAGGAACGTCCTTCACGTCCTGGTTAGACGGTCGCGAGGAAACGCGTGATAGACACGCTATTGGCGACCTGCGCCGGCGCATTTGTCGTATGACTTGTGACGAGTATCACCTTTGTTACGTCCACATTCTTGAGGAATGTCCAACGTGCAACGTGGGCAGATCGCAACCGGTCCAGCAGGAATGGGACGACTTGGTGTGTGGCGAGGCATGCCAGAATATTTCGTCCATGGATTGCCCGTTATGAGAGAAGCCTTTCTAAGCTCCAGATGTCCGAGCTACGGCGAGTGAAAGCGCTTCTGTAATGGGGCAACCTATTACATAAGTAGTTATAGGGATTATCCATTATTACATAAGTAGGCATAGAGCAGTATCCTATTGGCGGATACTGCGCGTCATTTTTATTATTCGTTTATTATTGGGGTGCCAGACCCAATAATTAGCCAATAATAAATTGATATTGAGTAGTTCCCATGAGCTAGGGAACATATTCGCACTTAATGTGAATAAAAACTAAAACAAAAATAAAACAGAGTCATATTTCATTAAGAGCGCTTCCTCAACGCCCTTTTAGTGTAAGACGGTAACGGGTCCTTAGCTCGTTACAGCTGGTAGCACTTCATAGTCCTTCCAATGACCAGATTCGAGATGAACATGAAAGAGTATTTGTTGGCTCTAGCGGTCTCGCTGGAGCATTCTTATTTTCCGCATCTCACCTCGGTGGAGTGGCAGGCACTACATCGCCTCGCGGCGGTGTCTGGTGAAACTATCGCTACGTCGCTGCTGAGCACAGCGACGCCCGATGCTCAACGTACCGCCGTTCAAGATTTTATGTTGCACGAGCTCGCCGAGGCGAATCGGCGAGTATTGACTCCCTCGCGTACTTCGCACCATGACGCTATCAAGATGGAGACGTCAACATACTCTGGTGATGTTCCTTATCGTATCCCCCTCAATCGCTAGTTTCGCGAGGTGGATATTGAAATAGCGTCAAGATTAATTGACGCTCCGACGGCCAAGGTCAATTTCCTGTTGTCTCGCCTTGCCGGCAAGCCAAGGAATGGCTCTCGGAAAGCTCGTCGTAGATGAGTCGGCGTTTCCTACGCTGGACGATATCCAGCGTGACTTACGACTGGCTTTCGAGCCTCCTCAAGATGAATCTCGCTTGCGTGCAGATTTCTTCTCACTCCGACAGGGCAAGATGTCGATGCGTGACTACGTACAGAGGACACGTCATCTTGCTTCGTGCATTACCACGCAGCCAATTGACATGGCTTCACAAGTCCATGTCTTTATTTTTGGTATGCAAGAGGGCATGACGCGTTACTGCCTTACACGTGCTGAGCCAAAGTCCCTCGAGGAGGCATTTGCCCTCGCGCTTCGTGAGGATTACACTGTCGCGTCGTCGTACCTGCACGCAGCGTCACAACATCCCCGGACGTCTGGCCCAGAGCCAATGGAAATTGATGCAATTGAGTCCTCTCGTGGTCGCGGCAAATCATTAGGCCGCGACATTCGCAATCCTAACACGATGAAGTGTTTTTGCTGTGGTAAAACAGGCCATCGTGCGGCTGTCTGTCGTGCACCTGCGCCGGTGACTATGAACGCAGCTGTATCACGAGGAGACGCTGTGTCGTCGGTGGTCCCGCCAAAAAACGAGCGGTTCCAATAGGCGTGGGGCTCACTACTGGCAGAAATGGAGCCCCGAGTACTCAGGTGGCAGCTCGGGCTCCTAGCCCCAAAGTGATTCATACTCACTTCAAAGACACCACCATCGATGATTCGAGACTGATTATTATCAGTCTCATCGTCGCTCGAGTGAAGTGACCACTTCGAGCGTTGTTGGATTCTGGAGCTTCCTTCGTGCATCCTTTTTCCCTTCTCCCGTCCACTGTCACGGTTCGAGAAGTTCCAGGTGACATCGTTTTCAAACTTGCCGATGGACAACCAAAAGGCGTCCCGCGTAAAACAGTGGTTTACCGTACAATTTTGACGGTTTCCAGAGCAACGACGAATTTTTGGTGTACGAGATGAACTATGCATTTGATTGCATACTTGGGATACCGTGGCTGTCACGGTATCAGACAAGAATAGATTGGCTATCTCGGTCCATCAAACGACGAAGCGGTTATGACGTCAGTGAAGTGTTTACTCGTTTGTTGGTCGCTTCATCCGATTGGCCTCACGTCAGGGTCGTGAACGAACTCGCCACGACTAGTAGTCAACAGAGAGAGAGCTATGGCCCTCTGTGCGCAGTATGTTCCGTTACACTGACGGAGCCACAGAATGAAGCGGTCGAACAGCGGTTCCCGCACACACAGACATCGGTCGAACAGGGGTTCCCGATTCTCAACGAGGCGGTCGAACAGCGGTTCCCGCACACACAGACATCGGTCGAACAGGGTTTCCCGATCCATGTCGAGGCGGTCGAGCAGGGTCTCCCGCGTACAAGCACATCGGACGAGCAGAGGCTCCCGATCAATATCGAGGCGGTCGAGCAGGGGATCCCGCAAACATGTGAGGCGGTCGAAGACGAGCTCCCACCTTTAATTGACGAGAATGGACGGACTATGGATCCGCTTGAGACCGACGTGGTGGAGACAGAGCTTCCACGCCTAGAGGGGGTGCATCCTCCTCATGTGATAGCGACGTGCCAGTATATAGCAGGGGCTCGAGACGCAAGAGAAACGCAAGAAAGGAGCACGTCGATCACCGAGACGACGAAATTCACGTCAACATGCTGATGCATTTGATTCCGTAGTGACGGAATCCGTATGCGCGCTTGAACATATGGAGAGATCTCCACATCGTGGCCGCTACATCGAGGTAGCGAGCCCACCGTGCACTGCTGCAGACATCACATCTCTGCCAGACCTTTAATGGAAAGATTTCTTTCACGATCTCAAGGCCGGCGACATCGAGCAAGTGCGCATCGTTTCAGTCTCCGAAACAGCCAGTGAAGAAGCTCTGGAGGCTCGCCCAAAGAGCGCCAATCCTAAATCAGCGCGCGAAGAACGCTTCACGGCACAGTCTTGGGATGCTCTTCGTGCTTCGGGCAACCCTGTATACAATATCGCCCCTGAGTACGCAGATATTTTCCCGGAGAACATTCCAGCTGAGCTTTTGGCGGATCGTGGTGTGCGGCACGAGATAGATCTCGTGCCAGGATCGAAATATCGCGTGACACGGCAGTGGCCGTTACCGCGTGATCAAGTCATCGCTATTAATGAATTTTTAGAGGGTCGCCGCAAGGCTGGCCATGTCCGCGAAGTATCTCGCCGCACTGTGCACGCTTTCAACAAGCTGAAGGACGCCACGATCCTGGCTCAAACGCCCATCCCTCGAAAAGACATGGTATTGGATACCATGTCCGGGAGCGAGATCTACAGCGCCATAGATCTGACAGACGGTTTCTATCAGATCCTCATGAGGGACAGCGACATTCCTTTCACTGCGTTCAGCACCCCAGGAGGGATACTTTGAGAGTGGTTAGTCATGCCACAAGGTCGTAAGAACGCTCCAGCTACCTTTAATCGGATGGTGACACAAGTACTTCGTCCGCTTCTCGACTTTGCACCGAGCTACTTTGACGACATCTTTGTTCACAGCCGCGTTGATAAAAAGCTCAGCGCTTTTGATCTTCTCTCGTAGCTCAGCGCTACGGAGGTACACCTTCGACACTTGAAGCAGGTGTTTCAAGTTATGCGCGAAAATAAATTGTACGCGAATTTGAAGAAATGTGTCTTCTGCGCTCCCGAGATTCCAGTACTCGGTTGCTACTGTGGTGGAGTGGGTTCTCAAAATTGTATGATGAGAATCCAAACCACTCACTGTGCCGGACTGCCGACTGTCGGAGGGGGTACCCCGATGCCGCGTATGGACCTTCTCTCACCTTGTGTACCCGTCGGCTGGCGGGTTGCACTCTTCGGAGGACTTGGTGACGATGTAGATGTCTGCCTTGAGGGAGGTAGACCTGGGGGGCCTCGAGTGGATATGCTTCACTCGGTGGGCCGGTAGGTGGCCACTCGATCGACCTTGTCGAGAGTGGACTTAGAGCCAAATTCTTCAGGGGCGCTTGTCGTCCCTGGCCTTTTCCTTCTGTTTCAGGGGTATTAACCACCTGACCTTTACGTTGCTCCCGGACCTTGAGGTGAGGGAGACCGCTTCCGATAGCGGGTCTTGGGGGGTGTTGCTACTCGAACGAGCTCACAGGCCAAATATATCCTGGAGCTCTATTCGCCCTTGAACTTCGCTACACAACTGTCTTCGACGGGGGGCCAAAATATATCCCTTCCCGGAACAGTGAGTAGCTTAGAGCAAGTTCTTCTTGGGTGACGGAGTCGTGCCACGTAGATCGCACTTGTGTCTGACCACACGCCTGTCTTCAACGGGGGGGGGGCAAATATATCCCTTCCCCGGAACAGGCGTGTGGCCAGAATAGAGTTCCTTTACAGCGCGACGAAGACTTGCCAAGTAGATCGCAAATTGAGTAGTATTTAATATAGTCCTATCCATTTGACTCCTTTACTCTATCCTTGCCTGAAGCTCTGATTCCTTGCGTCGACTGGTCTGATCCTTGTATTAGTTGGTCCGGAGTAGCTGAACCCCGAGGGACCCATGTCTACCAGCGAGGGGCCGAGGTCGACCAATGAGGGAACCAGGTCTACCAACGAGGGACCGGGTCGAACGATGAGGGACCGGGTCGACCAATGAGGGACCCAGGTCTACCAACAGGGACCGGGTCGAACGATGAGTGACCGGGTCGACCGACGAGGGACCCAGGTCTACCGATGAGGGACCGGGTCGACCAATGAGGGACCGGGTCGACCGATGAGGGACCGGGTCGACCGATGAGGGACCGGGTCGACCGACGAGGGACCCAGGTCTACCGATGTGGACCGGGTCGACCGATGATGGACCGGTCTACTGACGAGGGCCATGGTCGACTCCCTTCGGTACCGGTTAAACAGTACCCTGGTAATGACCTCTCCTTTGTTTGTATTTCACATTCTTATCCAGCGGTCGCTTCACTCCGAGGTTCCCTTGATCTCCGGTCCCTTCTCTCTGGTGCGTGGTCCTTTCTCCCTAGTCCACGGCCCCTTGTCCCTTCAATCCAACTGGCCCCTGGGTTCTTCACAATTTAGAAAAGCACTTCACCACACTACGACAGCAAGGAAGGTGTCCGCGCTGATACTGAAAAGATCTCATCGATCTGTTCCTGGCCAACGCCCAGGAACCAAACTGAATTACGTCAATGGCTCGGTCTTGCGAATTACTTGCATAAGTATACGAAGAACTATGCTGAGCTAATTCAGCCATTATCGACTTTGCTCAAGAAAGATGCAGTATGATTATGGAAGACAGAACATCAATCTGCCTTCGACTTCGTGAAGGTGATCTTGTCCGAGGCACCGGTGCTGATGTTACTGGATGACTCTAAGCCATTCCACGTCGTATGTGACGCGAGCAATTTCGCTATAGGATGTGCCCTCGTGCAATTTGATGACGAAGGTCGAGAGCGCGTCGTGAGTTTTCAATCACGACAGATGAAACTGCCGAGAAAAATTATCCGGTACACGACAAGGAACTTTTGGCTATGCTTTACGCTCTAATCAAGTTTAGAGTATATTTGCTCGGCGAAAAGATGTTTTCTATCTACACAGATCACGCATCATTGCGTACCGCCGTCAAGAGTCCTCACTTGTCTCAGCGTTTGGAAAGGTGGTTGTCATTTTTCGCCGAGTATAATTTTGTAGTGCATTACAAGTCTGGCAAGAATAAAATTCTCGCTGACGCGCTTTCTCGTCGTCCTGATTACGATCCTCGGCGCGATATGGGTCATCAAACGGAGTATGTTGATGACGACGAAGATATCTGTGCGTGTTGTATTGAACTGGGGCTTAATGCGATGATTTCGACCCTTCTGCTGCCGATCCGAACTCATATCGCTGAATCCTACGCGAATGATTCCTTATATGCAGGAATCATCAGTATCTCAGGGACCGAGCGAAAAATTACTCGCGAAGTTGACGAAACCAACACGCGACAACTTCGAGCGTCTCGCGCTTGACGGTCCGTTGCTGACGTACATGATGGACGTCTTTGATTAATGAATTTTACGACAGCCCAGCTGGCGGACACCTGGGTCGCGAGAAGACGTTTGCGGCTATTTCTCGCGTATTTTTTTGGCCGCAAATGTATAAGTACATCCAGAAATGGGTGCGCTCCTGTGAAACCTGTCAGCATGTGAAGCCCGCGCCGTCTTCACAAGCCCCGTTGCGTCCGCTTTTGATTGCTACGAAAGCCTTGCGTTCGGTCAGTATGGATTTATCTTTGGTCTTCCACCGGATGAACAGAAACGCACGGGCTTATTGGTTCTAGTGGATCGATTCAGCAAAATGGTGCATTTTGCTCCGGTCTCCGCCAACATTACGGCGGATACGACAGCGAAGATCTTCATTGATCTTATCTTTAAGCATCACGGCTTGCCAGAATCTATTGTTTTGGACCGTGATCCACGCTTCACTTCGGCTTTCTGGGCCGAGTTATTCCAGCTATTAGGCACGCGGTTGCTTATGTCTACGGCGGCCCATCCCGAGACGGATGGGCAAACGGAGCGTGTGAACAGAGTGCTCGAAGATGTCCTGCGCAGTGATGCAACATCGTTCTCGTCATGGAGTTCGCTCCTTCCACTTGCAGAGTTTGCAATCAACAATGCTGTCCATGCGTCGACCGGATTGACGCCCTTTTTCGCTCACAACGCGAGGCATCCTCGCGTTCCGGAGCTACTTGCTCTCTCAGCTTCAGAGCACCTAGTCTCTAAGCTTGATGGGGGAGTATCTACTGATGGAATTGCGCCACAACTATTGCTGATTGACGATGCGAATGAGGTTGCTGCCGATGCACCTAATGCTGGTAATTTTGTGGCCAACGGCATATCGACTCCTGACGCGATGCTTTCCATCGCGTCTCCCGTTGCTAATTTTACGCCAAAAGAGAATACGTCGCCTGTAAGTTCGGCTGCAGTAACCGAATTTCTTCTATTACGACAAGGAATTACGCGTTTTGTGCGTGATGCATTACAGGAGGTAGTCTATAAGCAAAAGGAAAATGCAGACAGAAGAGGTCGAAAGAATATGTCCATATTTCGAGAAGGTGACAGAGTATTTTTATCAACAAGTGAATTACCGAACACCTCAGTGACGAATTTTGGGCGCTAACAAGTTAGCGCCAAGATATATTGGCCAATTTCGGGCTGTCAAGGTGCATGGTTACGCTTACACGCTAGACATACCTACATCTATGCGTTTGCACCCAACGTTCTACGTCGGGCGCCTCAAGGCTTACCTACCGGCGGATCTCCCTTCGAATCTTTCCCGCTTCTTCTGTGCCGGCTCGAAATCCGACATCCCTTGACGACGACGTTGACGACGACTGGGACCAAGTCCTGCCCGAAAGCGTGCAGACTCGATCTGCTGGGGTCCTCCGAACGCAGTCGTCTCAAGTTGACGTAGGCGCTCAACCAGTACCAGCTGCTCACGTCGAATCCGCTCAGCAGCCTCAGTCGAAGCATCCGCACGATCTTGAGCTCTCTCAGCCATCTCGCGAGTATCAAGTAGGGCATTCTTCGATTCCTCGGCTTCAGCGCGAAGTAGGCGCAGCTCATCATTCGACTGTACAGGCGCCCGATTGCGAGAATCGGCGCTCATCGCCAGAGGTTTTCCGTCGTGATGCTCCTCCTCCCTTAGTTGATGCATCGGGTGCGCGACGCTGGATTGTCGACCGAATTGTCGATCACGAGGATCACAAGCCACAGGCGCCGAGTAATGACTCGGCGCCCACGAAGAACCATGTCGAGAAACATTACAGGGCTCGGTGGTTGGGATATTCCCCGGCGGACGATACATGGGAGCCATCGAGTACGCTGTCCCAAGATGTCCCGGACGTGGTTGAGGACTATGAGTCCCGTAGAAAGACGGTGATCGCGACCGACGCTGCCGGTTCCATTCCCGATCTCGCGAGCCGTAATGCTCGCGAGCAACGAAACCACGACGACCTCCCGAGCGACTCCGAGACCGAGACCTATTACGAGGCTCGGGAGCATACAGATGATACAGTTGACGACCTAGGCTACGTGAATGCCCTCGGCGATCGTAAGGAAGCTGTAACAGGCTAAGGACCCGTTACCGTCTTACATTAAAAGGGCGTTGAGGAAGCGCTCTTAATGAAATATGACTCTGTTTTATTTTTGTTTTAGTTTTAATTCACAGTAAGTGCGAATATGTTCCCTAGCTCATGGGAACCACTCAATATCAATTTATTATTGGCTAATTATTGGGTCTGGCACCCCAATAATAAACGAATAATAAAAATGACGCGCAGTATCCGCCAATCGGATACTGCTCTATGCCTACTTATGTAATCATGTATTGATCCCCTATAATCACTTATGCAATAGGTTGCCCCATTACATCACTCCCCTATTTAGTGGCACTTACCTCAACGTTAGTACGAATCGCAGATTCGCAGTTTCTTCTCGACCAACGGCGTAACTCCGAACCTGCTCAGTTAGACGTAACTGAGCAGCATGGACCCTAGGCGTCCACGAAACAATGTATCTGACAACCAGAACTGGGAACACCAAGCGACAATCCGTAGAGAGCAGGCGCCGCAGGTCATGGATGGGGACTTGAAACCGTGGCGCTTGTATGGTCTTGAAGGTGCTGTCGAACCCGAGTCACTGGAGGTCATGAAGGACCTTTTCACGCGATACCGTACAGTGAGAGGCAAGGCGACGAAAAACGCATATACCGACGATGCGTTGCAGAGGTCTTGGTGTGCCTTCATCAGACGCTGGAACGCGAGTCGACGTGAAGGAACGTCCTTCACGTCCTGGTTAGACGGTCGCGAGGAAACGCGTGATAGACACGCTATTGGCGACCTGCGCCGGCGCATTTGTCGTATGACTTGTGACGAGTATCACCTTTGTTACGTCCACATTCTTGAGGAATGTCCAACGTGCAACGTGGGCAGATCGCAACCGGTCCAGCAGGAATGGGACGACTTGGTGTGTGGCGAGGCATGCCAGAATATTTCGTCCATGGATTGCCCGTTATGAGAGAAGCCTTTCTAAGCTCCAGATGTCCGAGCTACGGCGAGTGAAAGCGCTTCTGTAATGGGGCAACCTATTACATAAGTAGTTATAGGGATAATACATAATTACATAAGTAGGCATAGAGCAGTATCCGATTGGCGGATACTGCGCGTCATTTTTATTATTCGTTTATTATTGGGGTGCCAGACCCAATAATTAGCCAATAATAAATTGATATTGAGTGGTTCCCATGAGCTAGGGAACATATTCGCACTTAATGTGAATAAAAACTAAAACAAAAATAAAACAGAGTCATATTTCATTAAGAGCGCTTCCTCAACGCCCTTTTAGTGTAAGACGGTAACGGGTCCTTAGCCTGTTACAGCTTCCTTACGATCGCCGAGGGCATTCATGTAATGGGCTACATTACATAGTATTAATATGAATAAACAATTACATATGTAGGCAGGTGCTGGGCCCGAATAGCGGGCACAGCGTGGTAATTTATCATTGGTTTATTATTGGGCCTTAAGTCCCCAATATGGACCAATGATAAATCAACCTGAAATTGTGTGGTTCCCGAAAGGCGGGAACACTGTCGTATTTATTACGACTAAAATCTTCGTAATTAGTACGAATTAAAACCAAAATAAAAATCAGAGTTAAATTTACTTAATACCTAATACTTGGGCTTGAGTCTTCCTCAAGCGCGCGTGTAAGCTAGTGACGGTACGTTCTAGCCCCGTTACACCTGGTAGCACTTTGTAGTCCTTCCTATGCCCGAGTTTGGGATGAGCGAATCGTCGTACTTTGACGCTCCAGACTTATTTCTGGAGCACGCGACCTTCCCCCATCTTACTGGTGTTGAGTGGGATGCCCTTAATCGCCTCGCGGCGATATCGGGAGAGGCATTCGTCGCGTCGCTGATGAGATCAGCGACCCCTGACGCGCAACGTCTCGCCATACATGAGTTTATGGCACGCGAGCTCGCCGAATCCAACCGGCGAGGCTTAACTCCCTCGCGTCCTTCGCGTAATGAGGCCGTGAAGATGGAAACCTCCTCCTACTCTGGAGAAGGTAAGGACCGGTTATCGCTGAACCGGTGGTTCCGAGAAGTTGATATCGCCATCGCCTCGAGACTTCTTGAGGCTCCACAGGCGAAGGTCAACTTTCTTCTTTCCCGCCTCACCGGGAAGGCCAAGGAGTGGGCCCTTGGTAAACTCGTTGTGGACGAGCACGCATTTCCCACCTTGGATACCATCCAGGACGATCTCCGTCTTGCCTTCGAGCCACCACAAGAGGAGAAACTGGTGCGATCAAGATTCCTGTCGATGCGACAGGGTAAAATGGCGATGCGCGACTACGTACAGATGGCTAGGCATCTGGCGTCGTGTATTATCACGCACCCCATGGACATGTACACACAGGTGAATGTCTTTGTGGATGGTATGCGTGAGGGGCAGACCCGCTTATCGCTGGAGCGCGCCGAGCCTGCCACATTGGAGGAGGCATTCGCCATCGCACTCCGTGAAGACTTTAGGGTCACAAAGGCCTATGCCAAACCCTCGGTCGTCAGCGTTCCCCGGCCTTCTGGCCCAGAACCTATGGAGATCGACGTTATTGAGTCGTCGGGTGACCGGCGACGTATCTTTCATAATAAATGTGACGCTCGCACCGGGCGTCCAATAGTTTGCTTTCGTTGTCGCAAGCCAGGACATCGCGCGGCAGAGTGCCGTGCGCCAGCCCCATTATCGGTGCAAGTAGTGGACGCCCATCATGAGGGTGCTGTACCGGCCGCACGTCCAAAAAACGGTCGGGACCAGTAGGTGCAGGGCGCCCTACTGGTTAGAACGGAGGTCCGGGTCCCCCGGTGGCAGCCCAACCTTCCAGTCCTCCTGCGCTACGCGCACGGTTAAATGCCACCACTACGAGTGGTGATTCACGTCTGATTATTGTCAGTTTACATGTCGCCGGCGTCTGGCGACCTCTGCGAGCACTCCTGGACTCAGGAGCAACAAACAATTTCTTTCGTGAATCTTGTTTGTCGATGCTGCCTCCCAGCATTCAGGTCCGTGAGGGACCTGGACAAGTCGTCGTCAAGTTGGCTGACGGGAAACCACACCGCGTATCGCGGCGCGAAGTGTCGTTGCCGTATACGTTTGATGGCTTTCGCAGTAATGATGATTTCTTGGTGATCGCGATGAATTATGCATTCGATTGCATACTGGGCATGCCATGGTTGGCACGTTATAAGCCCCAGATCGACTGGTTAGCCAGATCAGCGAGACGTCGACGCAAGTTCGATGTCAGTGAAGTGTTTACCCATCTCTTGGTATCTCCAAGTGACTGGCCAAACGTCACAGTCGTGGATCGCGATTCCACGACGTTGGCGGTGCACAGAGCGAGCGATGGCCCTCTCTGCACTGCTTGTGCTGTTCTTCGGGACACAAGTGACAAGTGACTCCTCACTACAGAGCGAAGAGGACAACGAGAACGACGCGGTCGAACAGGGGTTCCCGCGCGTCATTAATGCGGTTGAACAGGGGTTCCCGCACGTGAATGCAGTGGTTGAACCGGGGTTCCCATCTGCACCTATTGTGGTCGAGCAGGGGCTCCCACAAGGGCATTGTGGCGACGAGCAAGAGCTCGCCAGCGAGTGTGACGTGGACGGACAGGAGTCCTCACGCGAGAGCATGATGGTCGAACCGGGGTTCCCATCATCACCCACTGTGGTCGAACCGAGGTTCCCACATGGGCATACTGTGGTTGAGCAGGGGCTCCCACGCGGGTTTATGGCGGCCGAGCAGGAGCTCCCGCATCAAGTGTCGACGGTCGAGTTTGGGGTACTCCCGTCCAGTGTTTCCGGCATCTTGGATGACGACATCCAGTGCCTAGAGGGGGGTGATGGTTTATCACCTGACTGCGGTTCGCCAGCTTCGAGTAGTGACTCGAAGCACGATGGGGACAACAGCACCGAGAATTTAGCGTTGGAATGTGTCCACGCTATCGTGTACGTGGAAGGGAGGCCACAAAGGCGCCAATATATCGAGGTCGAGAGTCCTCCTCGTAATGCGTCTTCCATTACAAGTCTTCCAGGGCTTTCCTGGAAGCATTTCCTACGTGACCTTAAGGGAGGCACTGTGTCTAATCACCAACGAGGTGGTTACCGTGGCAAACGAGGAGCATATGGCGCGTCCTCAAAGCGCTGAGCCGAAGTCTGCGCGTGAAGAAAGGTTTGCATCACAGTCATGGGAGGCCCTGCGAGAGTCTGGTAACCCCGTCTACGACATTGCTCGTGAGTATGCAGACGTGTTCCCGGACAAGATCCCGGCTGAACTTCCTGCGGACCGCGGTGTTCGGCACGAGATTGATCTCGTGCCAGGGTCGAAGTATTGTGTGACACGGCAGTGGCCGTTTCCTAGAGATCAAGTCGAAGCTATTGACGCATTCTTTGAAGGCCGCCGCAAAGCGGGTCATGTGCGGGAGAGTATCTCACCACATTCGAGTCCAACCTTCTGCGTGAAGAAGGCTACGGGAGGCTGGCGGATAGTGCATGCGTTCAATAAGCTGAATGATGCCACTATTCCTGCGCAAACGCCAATTCCCAGGAAGGACGTGGTGCTGAATTCCATGTCAGGTAGTGTCATCTTCAGTGCCATCGACTTGACCGATGGCTTTTACCAGATTTTAATGCGCCCGAGCGATATCCCACTTACCGCGGTGAGCACCCCGAGTGGCATGTTATGGGAGTGGCTGGTAATGCCACAAGGGTTGAAGAACGCTCCGGCCACTTTCAATCGCATGGTGTCTCAAGTGTTGAGACCTCTTCGGAACTTTGCCCCAAGTTATTTTGACGATATCTTCGTCCATAGTCGCGCCGAGGGCAACCTCAACGATGTCCAAGTTCACCTTCAACACCTGAAGCAAGTGTTTCAAGTTATGCGGGACAACAAGTTGTACGCGAATCTCAAGAAGTGTGTCTTTTGTGCACCGGAGATTCCGGTGTTAGGTTGCTATGTGAGTAAATCGGGAGTTCGAGCTGATCCAGAGAAGGTGTCGTCCATCTGTTCTTGGCCCACGCCCAAGAACCCTACGGAGTTGCGCCAGTGGCTCGGCTTGGCTAATTATTTGCACAAGTATACAAAGGATTATGCTGGTTCTATCCAGCCTTTGTCGTCACTCTTGAAGAAAGACGCCACGTGGTTGTGGCGTCCCGAGCACCAAGCAGCCTTCGAAGCAGTAAAGAAGAGCCTAGCGTCAGCGCCAGTCCTGGTCCTACCAGACGATTCCAAGCCGTTCCACGTGGTTTGCGACGCCAGTGATTTTGCAATCGGCTGTGCCCTCATGCAATTTGATGGTGAGGGCCGTGAACGAGTCGTGCGTTATCAGTCGCGACAGATGAAGCCAGCTGAGAAGAACTATCCGGTTCACGACAAGGAGTTATTAGCGATGCGCTATGCACTCATCAAGTTTCGCGTGCATCTCCTTGGTGAAAGTACGTTTGCTTTGTACACCGATCATGCATCGCTGCGCACAGCGATGAAGAGCCCACACCTGTCCCAACGGATGGCACGATGGCTCTCATTCTTCTCTGAGTACAACTTCGTCGTGCATTACAAGCCAGGCAAGACCAATATTCTCGCTGACGCCTTGTCACGACGTCCTGACTACGATCCTCGGACTGCTCTGAGTCGCCAGGCTACTGATGACGAGGACGATGATGACCGATGTGCAATGTGTGTATCGCTGAACTTAACTCGGGTTACACCCGAGCCGTGTTTATTTGATGAGATCGTCGCAGCGTAAAAGGGTGACTCAGATTATGCAGACATTATCGAGTATCTGCGTGCTCCCAGCGATGCTGCACTGGGAGCATTATCCCGTACCAAGCGCGACCATATTCATCGATACAGTTTAGATGGCGATTTGCTTCTGTATAGCATCGACCAATTCGATGCTCCTCGCACGGTGATTGCCAATGACATGGATTTGCGTGCAAGAATCATTCACGAGTATCACGATGCTCCTGCTGGCGGCCATTTAGGCCGCGAAAAGACTTTCGCGGCTGTGTCTCGAGACTTCTTCTGGCCCCACATGTATAAGTGGGTACGCAACTGGATCCGAACGTGCGAAATATGCCAGCGTGTGAAGCCATCTCCATCGTCACAGGCTCCCTTGCGATCGTTGCCAATTGCAGCAGAGGCCTGGAGATCAGTTTCGATGGACTTTATCTTCGGGCTTGCGCCCGATAGCCAAGCTCGAACGGGCATCTTGGTTTTTGTTGACAGATTCAGCAAGATGACACATCTCGTGCCTGTTCACGCTAAGGTCACCGCGGCAGAGACCGCGGCGCACTTCATCGACGCTGTGTTCCGTCATCATGGCCTTCCAGAAAACATTGTTTCGGACCGTGATCCGCGATTTACGTCCGCATTTTGGACATCACTTTTCGAGCTCCTCGGGACAAAACTGCTAATGTCGACTGCGGCCCATCCGGAAACGGATGGGCAGACCGAGCGCGTGAACCGGGTCCTCAACACGTTCTTCGAAGGTATGCTATGTCATTTACAAGTTGGAGTGCATTTTTACCACTCGCTGAGTTCGCACTCAACAACGCCGTACACGCGTCAACAGGGTTGACGCCATTTTTTGTAAATTCGGCTCGTCACCCTCGTGTTCCTACTGTCCTGGCCGTGGGGCGACCCACAACACCTAGTGGCTCCACTCTGGGGGGGGATAAAGGTGATAAACAAGGATCGAGTGCAGCTCACGGTATTTTGAGCGCGAATGCAGTAACCCGATCCAAGGCAAAGACGGCTACTTTGACGCCATCAGACGTGGCGTCCCCATTAGCTCGATGGACTGCGCAGACATTGATTGACCCGTCTTCTGGTAAGCGTTCCCCTACTGCCAACTACGCGCCGATTGAGTCAGCACGACCAATTGATGACATGGCCGTGTCGGAATTTATACTCCAACGTCAAGCCATCACCAGGTTTGTACGCGACGCACTACAAACTGCTGTAGACCTACAGAAGGAGAACGCTGACAAACATGGACGAAAGAACATGAGCAAGTTTGAGAAAGGTGACCGTGTATTATTATCGACGGAAGGTTTAAGGGATTCTGCGGTCACTAATCTGGGCGCGAGTAAACTCGCGCCACGCTTCATCGGTCCATTCAAGGTTCTGAAGGCAATTGGCGACGCTTATACACTCGACGTCCCCTCTTCACTGCGACTCCACCCGACATTCTATGTCGGGCGGCTGAAGGAATATCGTCCGGCTACGCTTCACGGTTTGGCTCCGACGCCGGCTTCAGGGGTTCGTAAGTCGAACGGCCTTCCCGTCGCGCTCGACGCGCCGATGACATGGGGCGGGGTCTCGATCCCGTCTGAACCTGACCAAGCATCTGGCGCTCCAGAATCCTTATCCGCTCGAGCAGTTCACGGTTCGACTGTCGGGTCTCACTCGAAGTCTTCTCCGCCTGGGCAGCACGTTCACTGGCAGCCTCAGCCTCCAGCCGAGCATCGGCAGCTATATTCACGGCCTGATCAACATCGTCCTGAGCAACCAGGACGCCAGCTCTACCACCGCGAGAGCCCTCCTCCGCTTGTTGATGCGGAGGGACATGTGCGCTGGATTGTAGACCGCATTGTGGGTCACGAGGACCCTCCTCAACCACGGCTCATGAGAAGCGTGCGGTTCCATCCGTGCGTAGATACCGAGTACGTTGGCTTGGATTCCCTCCCGATCAGGATACATGGGAACCACGTTCCTCGCTCCTTCGTGACGTTCCAGATGTGGTTCTGTCGTATGAAGCCACGAAGTCGGACTATTCCAAGGCGGGCGAGCACGCGAACGCTCTCGTGACAAACGAGAGCGGTAAGGAGATTCACGTTGTCGGGAACGGGAACGATGACCAGAACGAGAACGATGTCGCGAACGAGAACGACGCCGTGAACGAGAACGTCGCGGTGAATACATATCACGATTGCGAGGCGAGAATCGCGAAGCAGGACGGACAAGCGAACGTGTCGCTGCCCTGCGCTGATGATCCCGCGGAGATTGACTCCGCTGTCGCGAGTGGTGCTGCCAGCGAGGCGCACCACGAATAACTGCGCTTCTCCGTTTGCCCAGACTTCGCTCATACTTTGCAATCCAACTTCGTTCGCGATCGCTGAGTGGACACTCAGCGATGTGTCGTCGCCATTCGTCATGAGTTGGGCGTGGAGTCGAGTCACAAGATCGGCATCCTTCATTGACATGGACGAAGCAGAGACGGTCCTCATTCCAAGCTTCCTCACACACTCTTTCGCGTAGCGCGCCGATGGAGTGATCGGCGCGAAGTTCCTCTCGATTGGCGAGCCATAACTGGAAGTTGCTACCATCCTAGAGCATCCGATTCCAACGTTGGATGAAGGCGCACCAAGAACGTTGTAGAGCTTCATGCTCGATTCCATCAAGACCTTTCCCGCGCAGTTTTCGAAATCGGCGGAAGTATTCCCGCATCATGTCCAGTGAGTCCGGAGCGTGAGCTCCGGACAAGTCGTACAGCGACCAAGGTATGAGCTGCCGCGCCATGATGCTGGTTGATGCATTCCCGCTGATGTATCTTGGGCGTCCTGCTGGATTGGGTGTTGGGTCTCCAGACATTGCTTGTTCGTTTGTGAGCAAAGGGTTTTCGACAGTTGAGCACTCACGGTTGGTGAGTGCTGTCATGAGAAGGAGGTGATGTAATGGGCTACATTACATAGTATTAATATGAATAAACAATTACATATGTAGGCAGGTGCTGGGCCCGAATAGCGGGCACAGCGTGGTAATTTATCACTGGTTTATTATTGGGCCTAAAGTCCCCAATATGGACCAATGATAAATCAACCTGAAATTGTGTGGTTCCCGAAAGGCGGGAACACTGTCGTATTTATTACGACTAAAATCTTCGTAATTAGTACGAATTAAAACCAAAATAAAAATCAGAGTTAAATTTACTTAATACCTAATACTTGGGCTTGAGTCTTCCTCAAGCGCGCGTGTAAGCTAGTGACGGTACGTTCTAGCCCCGTTACAATTCACGTAGCCTAGGTCGTCAACCGTATCATCTGTATGCTCCCGAGCCTCGTAATAGGTCTCGGTCTCGGAGTCGCTCGGGAGGTCGTCGTGGTTTCGTTTCTCGCGAGCATTACGGCTCGCGAGATCGGGAATGGAACCGGCAGCGTCGGTCGCGATCACCGTCTTTCTACGGGACTCATAGTCCTCAACCACGTCCGGGACATCTTGGGACAGCGTACTCGATGGCTCCCATGTATCGTCCGCCGGGGAATATCCCAACCACCGAGCCCTGTAATGTTTCTCGACATGGTTCTTCGTGGGCGCCGAGTCATTACTCGGCGCCTGTGGCTTGTGATCCTCGTGATCGACAATTCGGTCGACAATCCAGCGTCGCGCACCCGATGCATCAACTAAGGGAGGAGGAGCATCACGACGGAAAACCTCTGGCGATGAGCGCCGATTCTCGCAATCGGGCGCCTGTACAGTCGAATGATGAGCTGCGCCTACTTCGCGCTGAAGCCGAGGAATCGAAGAATGCCCTACTTGATACTCGCGAGATGGCTGAGAGAGCTCAAGATCGTGCGGATGCTTCGACTGAGGCTGCTGAGCGGATTCGACGTGAGCAGCTGGTACTGGTTGAGCGCCTACGTCAACTTGAGACGACTGCGTTCGGAGGACCCCAGCAGATCGAGTCTGCACGCTTTCGGGCAGGACTTGGTTCCAGTCGTCGTCAACGTCGTCGTCAAGGGATGTCGGATTTCGAGCCGGCACAGAAGAAGCGGGAAAGATTCGAAGGGAGATCCGCCGGTAGGTAAGCCTTGAGGCGCCCGACGTAGAACGTTGGGTGCAAACGCATAGATGTAGGTATGTCTAGCGTGTAAGCGTAACCATGCACCTTGACAGCCCGAAATTGGCCAATATATCTTGGCGCTAACTTGTTAGCGCCCAAAATTCGTCACTGAGGTGTTCGGTAATTCACTTGTTGATAAAAATACTCTGTCACCTTCTCGAAATATGGACATATTCTTTCGACCTCTTCTGTCTGCATTTTCCTTTTGCTTATAGACTACCTCCTGTAATGCATCACGCACAAAACGCGTAATTCCTTGTCGTAATAGAAGAAATTCGGTTACTGCAGCCGAACTTACAGGCGACGTATTCTCTTTTGGCGTAAAATTAGCAACGGGAGACGCGATGGAAAGCATCGCGTCAGGAGTCGATATGCCGTTGGCCACAAAATTACCAGCATTAGGTGCATCGGCAGCAACCTCATTCGCATCGTCAATCAGCAATAGTTGTGGCGCAATTCCATCAGTAGATACTCCCCCATCAAGCTTAGAGACTAGGTGCTCTGAAGCTGAGAGAGCAAGTAGCTCCGGAACGCGAGGATGCCTCGCGTTGTGAGCGAAAAAGGGCGTCAATCCGGTCGACGCATGGACAGCATTGTTGATTGCAAACTCTGCAAGTGGAAGGAGCGAACTCCATGACGAGAACGATGTTGCATCACTGCGCAGGACATCTTCGAGCACTCTGTTCACACGCTCCGTTTGCCCATCCGTCTCGGGATGGGCCGCCGTAGACATAAGCAACCGCGTGCCTAATAGCTGGAATAACTCGGCCCAGAAAGCCGAAGTGAAGCGTGGGTCACGGTCCAAAACAATAGATTCTGGCAAGCCGTGATGCTTAAAGATAAGATCAATGAAGATCTTCGCTGTCGTATCCGCCGTAATGTTGGCGGAGACCGGAGCAAAATGCACCATTTTGCTGAATCGATCCACTAGAACCAATAAGCCCGTGCGTTTCTGTTCATCCGGTGGAAGACCAAAGATAAATCCATACTGACCGAACGCAAGGCTTTCGTAGCAATCAAAAGCGGACGCAACGGGGCTTGTGAAGACGGCGCGGGCTTCACATGCTGACAGGTTTCACAGGAGCGCACCCATTTCTGGATGTACTTATACATTTGCGGCCAAAAAAATACGCGAGAAATAGCCGCAAACGTCTTCTCGCGACCCAGGTGTCTGCCAGCTGGGCTGTCGTAAAATTCATTAATCAAAGACGTCCATCATGTACGTCAGCAACGGACCGTCAAGCGCGAGACGCTCGAAGTTGTCGCGTGTTGGTTTCGTCAACTTCGCGAGTAATTTTTCGCTCGGTCCCTGAGATACTGATGATTCCTGCATATAAGGAATCATTCGCGTAGGATTCAGCGATATGAGTTCGGATCGGCAGCAGAAGGGTCGAAATCATCGCATTAAGCCCCAGTTCAATACAACACGCACAGATATCTTCGTCGTCATCAACATACTCCGTTTGATGACCCATATCGCGCCGAGGATCGTAATCAGGACGACGAGAAAGCGCGTCAGCGAGAATTTTATTCTTGCCAGACTTGTAATGCACTACAAAATTATACTCGGCGAAAAATGACAACCACCTTTCCAAACGCTGAGACAAGTGAGGACTCTTGACGGCGGTACGCAATGATGCGTGATCTGTGTAGATAGAAAACATCTTTTCGCCGAGCAAATATACTCTAAACTTGATTAGAGCGTAAAGCATAGCCAAAAGTTCCTTGTCGTGTACCGGATAATTTTTCTCGGCAGTTTCATCTGTCGTGATTGAAAACTCACGACGCGCTCTCGACCTTCGTCATCAAATTGCACGAGGGCACATCCTATAGCGAAATTGCTCGCGTCACATACGACGTGGAATGGCTTAGAGTCATCCAGTAACATCAGCACCGGTGCCTCGGACAAGATCACCTTCACGAAGTCGAAGGCAGATTGATGTTCTGTCTTCCATAATCATACTGCATCTTTCTTGAGCAAAGTCGATAATGGCTGAATTAGCTCAGCATAGTTCTTCGTATACTTATGCAAGTAATTCGCAAGACCGAGCCATTGACGTAATTCAGTTTGGTTCCTGGGCGTTGGCCAGGAACAGATCGATGAGATCTTTTCAGTATCAGCGCGGACACCTTCCTTGCTGTCGTAGTGTGGTGAAGTGCTTTTCTAAATTGTGAAGAACCCAGGGGCCAGTTGGATTGAAAGGACAAGGGGCCGTGGACTAGGGAGAAAGGACCACGCACCAGAGAGAAGGGACCGGAGATCAAGGGAACCTCGGAGTGAAGCGACCGCTGGATAAGAATGTGAAATACAAACAAAGGAGAGGTCATTACCAGGGTACTGTTTAACCGGTACCGAAGGGAGTCGACCATGGCCCTCGTCAGTAGACCGGTCCATCATCGGTCGACCCGGTCCACATCGGTAGACCTGGGTCCCTCGTCGGTCGACCCGGTCCCTCATCGGTCGACCCGGTCCCTCATCGGTCGACCCGGTCCCTCATTGGTCGACCCGGTCCCTCATCGGTAGACCTGGGTCCCTCGTCGGTCGACCCGGTCACTCATCGTTCGACCCGGTCCCTGTTGGTAGACCTGGGTCCCTCATTGGTCGACCCGGTCCCTCATCGTTCGACCCGGTCACTCATCGTTCGACCCGGTCCCTGTTGGTAGACCTGGGTCCCTCATTGGTCGACCCGGTCCCTCATCGTTCGACCCGGTCCCTCGTTGGTAGACCTGGTTCCCTCATTGGTCGACCTCGGCCCCTCGCTGGTAGACATGGGTCCCTCGGGGTTCAGCTACTCCGGACCAACTAATACAAGGATCAGACCAGTCGACGCAAGGAATCAGAGCTTCAGGCAAGGATAGAGTAAAGGAGTCAAATGGATAGGACTATATTAAATACTACTCAATTTGCGATCTACTTGGCAAGTCTTCGTCGCGCTGTAAAGGAACTCTATTCTGGCCACACGCCTGTTCCGGGGAAGGGATATATTTGCCCCCCCCCCCCCCCGTTGAAGACAGGCGTGTGGTCAGACACAAGTGCGATCTACGTGGCACGACTCCGTCACCCAAGAAGAACTTGCTCTAAGCTACTCACTGTTCCGGGAAGGGATATATTTTGGCCCCCCCGTCGAAGACAGTTGTGTAGCGAAGTTCAAGGGCGAATAGAGCTCCAGGATATATTTGGCCTGTGAGCTCGTTCGAGTAGCAACACCCCCCAAGACCCGCTATCGGAAGCGGTCTCCCTCACCTCAAGGTTCGGGAGAAACGTAAAGGTCAGGTGGTTAATACCCCTGAAACAGAAGGAAAAGGCCAGGGACGACAAGCGCCCCTGAAGAATTTGGCTCTAAGTCCACTCTCGACAAGGTCGATCGAGTGGCCACCTACCGGCCCACCGAGTGAAGCATATCCACTCGAGGCCCCCCAGGTCTACCTCCCTCAAGGCAGACATCTACATCGTCACCAAATCCTCCGAAGAGTGCAACCCGCCAGCCGACGGGTACACAAGGTGAGAGAAGGTTCATACGCGGCATCGGGGTACCCCCTCCGACAGTCGGCAGTCCGGCACAGTGAGTGGTTTGGATTCTCATCATACAATTTTGAGAACCCACTCCACCACAGTAGCAACCGAGTACTGGAATCTCGGGAGCGCAGAAGACACATTTCTTCAAATTCGCGTACAATTTATTTTCGCGCATAACTTGAAACACCTGCTTCAAGTGTCGAAGGTGTACCTCCGTAGCGCTGAGCTACGAGAGAAGATCAAAAGCGCTGAGCTTTTTATCAACGCGGCTGTGAACAAAGATGTCGTCAAAGTAGCTCGGTGCAAAGTCGAGAAGCGGACGAAGTACTTGTGTCACCATCCGATTAAAGGTAGCTGGAGCGTTCTTACGACCTTGTGGCATGACTAACCACTCTCAAAGTATCCCTCCTGGGGTGCTGAACGCAGTGAAAGGAATGTCGCTGTCCCTCATGAGGATCTGATAGAAACCGTCTGTCAGATCTATGGCGCTGTAGATCTCGCTCCCGGACATGGTATCCAATACCATGTCTTTTCGAGGGATGGTCGTTTGAGCCGGAATCGTGGCGTCCTTCAGCTTGTTGAAAGCGTGCACAGTGCGGCGAGATACTTCGCGGACATGGCCAGCCTTGCGGCGACCCTCTAAAAATTCATTAATAGCGATGACTTGATCACGCGGTAACGGCCACTGCCGTGTCACGCGATATTTCGATCCTGGCACGAGATCTATCTCGTGCCGCACACCACGATCCGCCAAAAGCTCAGCTGGAATGTTCTCCGGGAAAATATCTGCGTACTCAGGGGCGATATTGTATACAGGGTTGCCCGAAGCACGAAGAGCATCCCAAGACTGTGCCGTGAAGCGTTCTTCGCGCGCTGATTTAGGATTGGCGCTCTTTGGGCGAGCCTCCGGAGCTTCTTCACTGGCTGTTTCGGAGACTGAAACGATGCGCACTTGCTCGATGTCGCCGGCCTTAAAATCGTGAAAGAAATCTTTCCATTAAAGGTCTGGCAGAGATGTGATGTCTGGAGCAGTGCACGGTGGGCTCGCTACCTCGATGTAGCGGCCACGATGTGGAGATCTCTCCATATGTTCAAGCGCGCATACGGATTCCGTCACTACGGAATCAAATGCATCAGCATGTTGACGTGAATTTCGTCGTCTCGGTGATCGGCGTGCTCCTTTCTTGCGTTTCTCTTGCGTCTCGAGCCCCTGCTATATACTGGCACGTCGCTATCACATGAGGAGGATGCACCCCCTCTAGGCGTGGAAGCTCTGTCTCCACCACGTCGGTCTCAAGCGGATCCATAGTCCGTCCATTCTCGTCAATTAAAGGTGGGAGCTCGTCTTCGACCGCCTCACATGTTTGCGGGATCCCCTGCTCGACCGCCTCGATATTGATCGGGAGCCTCTGCTCGTCCGATGTGCTTGTACGCGGGAGACCCTGCTCGACCGCCTCGACATCGATCGGGAAACCCTGTTCGACCGATGTCTGTGTGTGCGGGAACCGCTGTTCGACCGCCTCGTTGAGAATCGGGAACCCCTGTTCGACCGATGTCTGTGTGTGCGGGAACCGCTGTTCGACCGCTTCATTCTGTGGCTCCGTCAGTGTAACGGAACATACTGCGCACAGAGGGCCATAGCTCTCTCTCTGTTGACTACTAGTCGTGGCGAGTTCGTTCACGACCCTGACGTGAGGCCAATCGGATGAAGCGACCAACAAACGAGTAAACACTTCACTGACGTCATAACCGCTTCGTCGTTTGATGGACCGAGATAGCCAATCTATTCTTGTCTGATACCGTGACAGCCACGGTATCCCAAGTATGCAATCAAATGCATAGTTCATCTCGTACACCAAAAATTCGTCGTTGCTCTGGAAACCGTCAAAAGTGTACGGTAAAACCACTGTTTTACGCGGGACGCCTTTTGGTTGTCCATCGGCAAGTTTGACAACGATGTCACCTGGACCTTCTCAAACCGTGACAGTCGACGGGAAAAGGTACAAACAGGATGCACGAAAAAAGTTGTTGGAAGCGCCAGAATCCAACAACGCTCGAAGTGGTCGCTTCACTCCAGCGACGATGAGACTGATAATAGTCAGTCTCGAATCATCGCGCATGGTGGTGGCATTGAAGTGGGTATGAATCACTTTGGGGCTAGGAGCCCGATCTGCCACCTGAGTACTCGAGGCTCCATTTATGCCAGTAGGGCGCCCCACGCCTACTGGAACCGCTCGGTTTTTGGCGGGACCACCGACGACACAGCGTCCCCTCGTGAGACAGCTATGTTCATCGTCACCGGCGCAGGTGCACGACAGACAGCCGCACGATGGCCTGTTTTACCACAGCGAAAACACTTCATCGTGTTAGGATTGCGAATGTCGCGGCTTAATGATTTGCCGCGACCACGAGAGGGCTCAATTGCATCAATTTCCATTGGCTCTGGGCCAGACGTCCGGGGATGTTGTGACGCTGCGTGCAGGTACGACGACGCGACAGTGTAATCCTCACGAAGCGCGAGGGCAAATGCCTCCTCGAGGGACTTTGGCTCAGCACGTGTAAGGCAGTAACGCGTCATGCCCTCTTGCATACCAAAAATAAAGACATGGACTTGTGAAGCCATGTCAATTGGCTGCGTGGTAATGCACGAAGCAAGATGACGTGTCCTCTGTACGTAGTCACGCATCGACATCTTGCCCTGTCGGAGTGAGAAGAAATCTGCACGCAAGCGAGATTCATCTTGAGGAGGCTCGAAAGCCAGTCGTAAGTCACGCTGGATATCGTCCAGCGTAGGAAACGCCGACTCATCTACGACGAGCTTTCCGAGAGCCATTCCTTGGCTTGCCGGCAAGGCGAGACAACAGGAAATTGACCTTGGCCGTCGGAGCGTCAATAAATCTTGACGCTATTTCAATATCCACCTCGCGAAACTAGCGATTGAGGGGGATACGATAAGGAACATCACCAGAGTATGTTGACGTCTCCATCTTGATAGCGTCATGGTGCGAAGTACGCGAGGGAGTCAATACTCGCCGATTCGCCTCGGCGAGCTCGTGCAACATAAAATCTTGAACGGCGGCACGTTGAGCATCGGGCATCGCTGTGCTCAGAAGCAACGTCACGATAGTTTTACCAAACACCGCCGCGAGGCGATGTAGTGCCTGCCACTCCACCGAGGTGAGATGCGGAAAATAAGAATGCTCCAGCGAGACCGCTAGAGCCAACAAATACTCTTTCATGTTCATCTCGAATCTGGTCATTGGAAGGACTACGAAGTGCTACCAGCTGTAACAGGCTAAGGACCCGTTACCGTCTTACATTAAAAGGGCGTTGAGGAAGCGCTCTTAATGAAATATAACTCTGTTTTATTTTTGTTTTAGTTTTAATTCACATTAAGTGCGAATATGTTCCCTAGCTCATGGGAACCACTCAATATCAATTTATTATTGGCTAATTATTGGGTCTGTCACCCCAATAATAAACGAATAATAAAAATGACGCGCAGTATCCGCTAATCGAATACTGCCCTATGCCTACTTATGTAATCATGTATTGATCCCCTATAATCACTTATGCAATAGGTTGCCCCCTTATATAGCCCTTCTCCGGATTCTGTAAATTTGTCACACTATGTTGGTCTTACGTGCGATTGTAGTACTTACGAGATATTCCACTTTGGCTTGGTTGCTGCAGTCTTCAGGTCTCAACCGGAGGATAAGAAGATGGGCTGCATTACTTTCGAATTGGAAATTAAAGATCCGCCGTAGTGAGAAGGACGAAGATGAGATATTGAGTACACTGGACGTGATTATAACTCCCCGTGAGGAAGTGGATGAAGTATATATCGGGATCGCTCCACGGAAGAAGCCCAGGCATACAATGAGTATTCTACCACCCACAGTGGAAAAAGGAGAAAGCCCCCTGGTGGCCAGTTTGGATGGGTCGGTAGGGTAAAGAGGAAGGGCGAAGCATACAGCGCTATCATATGGAAATTACCAGAATGGATGATCGTAGCCGCCGCCTCTGAATTTACGACTAATTTGACGGTAAAAGAAGCAAAATATCGAGGACTACCCCTCAGTTTCGAGTTGCTAGCTGATCATACCAGGGGACGTGTAAATATTGCGGTAATTCAATTTTGGTGATCAGACAAATGCGTGGCGAGATCGACTGCAAAGCACCCGGTATACAATTCCTGCGTCGTCAATCTATGGAAAAGACTCCGATCGTGGCCAAATCACGATTATCTTCATATGAAGCGAGAATGGAATCAAAGTGCTGATCGGATAGCAAGCGAATCTCTACAGCGAGAGAAAGGTACATCCGTCGTTTCCGATCGAGATTTACCACGATCTGATCACACTTAATCGATTGGATGCATTTCTTTCGAGTCAAGTTGATCAATTAGTCAAAGTAGCTGCGATCACTCGATCGGAAGTAAGAAGACGCTGTCAACCAGAAGTTTTACAGGAGGAGATCGTGCAGAAAGTGCGGATCGATCGAATAAGGCAAGCACAGGATGAAGAGAATTGGATATCCAACTTGCGATGATGGCGCTACAAGACATCGACAAAAAACGTTGGGATGTTGCATGCGGTCATATTGGCCGGAGCCTCTCTCAGACTTGCACGTCGTCGACACATCGCTATCGGGGACGTTGTCAGGTTAACAGCAGAAGAAGAGAAGTCCTGCACGCTGATCGCATCCGATTACGAAGTGGATCAAAGTGAATTATTTTTTTTGCCATGGATCGGGTGCGATATCCGAAGGTCGTGCAGAGTTAGCTCTTTTGGTGATACCAGAGCTATTGCAGCTAGATTTCCTACATTATTACCATACGAGTCTGGAGGGTGGTCACCAAGGAATTAGTCAGACATACCATGGCATCAGGATGAATTTCCATTGGCGTGATTTGTACAAGAGTGTGCAACCCTATGTAGGAGATTGTGTGGATTGTGAAACGGGTAACGAAAGACCATCTGATCACGGAGGATCACCAGGAAAATTTGCAGGCAACCTATCCTTTTAAAATTTTGGCTATGGATCATATCCCGTCGTTGCCACAATCATCCAAGGGAAACACCGAACTGTTATTATGGATCGATTTTGTGGTGAAGTCGATCAAGAAAAATTTGATCGACAATATCGAAAGTGATCATAATGTGGACTTCTTACAAGGCGGAAGTCATATCCTATGGATTATACTTGGTTATTGTATGGGAGCGATCAAGATCTATCGATGAATGATCGCATAGTTTATACTTGGCTATTGTATTGGAATGACAACTTATCTGGATCGATCATGTGATGGCCACGGTTGGCCGAGGATTACGCGGCTGTGATGACGATCAGGGTGGGAGATCGCTCGATCGCAATCGTCGATCGTGATCAACAAGTTTGATCGACGATCTCGATCAGCAAGTGTGATCGTCGATCGTGATCAACAAGTTTGATCGACGATCGTAACCAGCAAGTGTGATCGTCGATCGTGATCAGCAAGTGTGATCGACGATCGCGATCAGCAAGTAAGATCGTCGATCGTGATCAACAAGTGTGATCGACGATCGCAACCTCGATCCAGAAAGCCGATCGCGAGATGTAACCGGTTACAGATCGATCATAACCTCGATCGACGGATCAAGATCGCGATGGTATCCGAAGTGGACCACATATCGAGATCTGATTTATCTGAAAGAGACGACACGCGGCAGCAGGTACTTTCATACAGATAGGCATAATCGTAGGATTTGGTATTTCATTGGTTAACATTAAACAGAGTTTCTTTTACTTCTAAGCACGCACGCAGACTTCTCTTCCGAGCGGATAACTTTGGCCCCCGACGATCAAGAGCTTCTGCTACGCTACGACAAGTGATATCCCTGGATTGTTTGGCCAGGGATTACAAGAACTCTCAACCCAAGCAAAACCCCCCTGCGATCGGACGCAGTATACAACGTAAAGGACAAGGCACAAGATCGAGACGGCTCAAGTGGTCAGAAGATCAAGTGAAATCAAGTGGATCAAGTATCTACATTCGGATAAGGCGGTCTCAAGGCAGACCAGGGTGACTCATAGAGCACCCCCCATACAACTTTCGATCGCGTGAGGATTTTCCACGTGATCGACCCCCCGACCAATCCCCAACCCTGGTCAAGTTCAGCATCGACTCAAGTCCACCGAGAAGAGTGCAGCCCGCCCTACCGACGGGTACACAAGGTGAGGAAGGAAAGTTACACGGATACGAGGTACCCCCTCCGTTAGTCGGTCGTCTGGGCGCCAGTGGAGAGTCGGGATCACATCAGAAAATTTTGTGATCGCCACTTCACCACAATGGTGCGCGTGCCCGGATCTTCTGGTGACTCGGATTTCACCGTGTGTCCCTGAGAGAAGATCTCAAGATCAAGACTGAACCTGGGATTGAAGCGTCAGAGGCAGAGGGATCGCCACAGTCGCGTGAAGAAAAAGGATCCCCGGATCATCAGCGTTTTGGGAGGGGCGCAGATGAGCAGAAAACAAAAGAGGAAGATCGATCGCTCGATCTGGAAAAAAAACCTCTACCCCCTCCCCAGGTCCCTTCGGGGACCCCTGTGAATCACGTTGCAAAACGAGATTCGCGAGATGAAAATCTTTCAGTTAAAACTGAGAGAAATTTATCCAAACTCGCTCCTACAAAACCTAAGAAGAAAGAGTCGACGAATTCACAAGTGCGGATAAAGGCACCACGATCACAACTCAACGTTCAGACGAAGAAATCGGAAGATCGTGGTGTCCAAGGAAAAGAGTCGGCCGATCACGGATCGAAAACCGAAAAACCGACGAACATGGAAGAATTGGAACGGTGTTTTCACCAGAAAGAACTAAAGACTTTGCTATCTAGCGATCCAATTCTCAAGATATTGAAGCCAAAGCTAATCGGATTATTACAAATACCGGTATCAGCTCCGGTAGAAACACCGAATCAGTTGGAAGCGATTCGTCGTTTGTTGAAGCTGCTCAAGGAGGCAGGATTCACTGCTGGAGCGTTTGATGCGGCCACATTGTTGGAATGTGATCACGATCAAGTGATCAAGGCAGGACGATCGTTGTTCGAGGCGTTAACCCCTCTTACTGGAAAGTATCAAGCGATCGTACCGGCCGCTGAGTCATATCAAACGGGCTCATCACAGTATGCATCGGCATAATCGGAGGCGGATTCGGAAGAATCAATTTGAATTCAACGGATGTCGTTGGGACCGTCTGGTGCGGCGTTTATACGTGAAAGATCGACGCCAATCGAAACGGAAGCGAAATCGACCGATGTACCCATGGTTCGAGAAATGAATCCATTTGGACCAAACCAGCTGGATTCTTATTTCAAAGCAGCCATGAAGAAGTACGAAGACGATCAATGGATTTTAGCTCTACAAAATGCTGATCGATCAAGGATCAACGCCACTCCTCAAATGATGAATATTCCAGACGTGGAGATGGAGTCAGTTGGATCGCGTCATAGTCGGTCCAATATTGGCAATCCGCTGGATTTAGGACTCGAGGATTTTAAGGCGACCGTTGGTGGCAGCTGCAGAAGCTATGCCAAGTGGTGGATTCACTACACTATTTCGAGTATCGGCGATCGCAGATTTAAAAGAGTTCACCGGGCGAGACAGAGACGAAGATCGAGCTAGAAGCTGAATCAGTAAAGTCAGATCTGCTTTCTTACGTGATCAAGCTCCTGACAACGAAAAGTGTCTCGTATTTGGAGATCTGCTGACGGGACCAGCAAGAAACTGGTATAGCCAGCTGAGCCGATCGACTCGTCATCACTGAAAATCTCTATTGGAAAGTTTCATGATACAATATGGAGGGTATGGTATATCTGTTGGAAGACATTATTACCATACAAGGAAACAATCGAATGAAACTCCATTAGAGTATCTATATCGGCTA
Source organism: Peronospora farinosa (assembly GCA_947646735.1). Classification (NCBI taxonomy): domain Eukaryota; phylum Oomycota; class Peronosporomycetes; order Peronosporales; family Peronosporaceae; genus Peronospora; species Peronospora farinosa. The sequence continues at coordinate 40,049 of CANTFK010000979.1, read as the reverse complement.
AATGTGGCAGCGATCAGAGCAAAAATTTCAATTCGAGAAGGAACGCCAGCTACCAGACGTGAACATGTGGAACATTTTATTGAGACACTGGATGATCGCGATCTGGCGAAACAGTTGACTTTATTACGTTTGGACGATGCTGACGACATGGAAGAAACTCTACGTGCGTATCAACGTATGGAGATTCGTCAAGGAAAGGCATCGATGGGATCCAATAAATTTCGTCAGCGAGCCGCCCCTGCACCCGATCAAGCGTCATCGAAACCGGCTCGTGCAGTGAGAGCGATCCATATCGAAAACGGTAACAGTGGATCAGAATCGGAATCGAGTGGATCTGAAGTAGAAGTTGGATCGACGCCGCGTGTTTTCCGCGATGAAGCATACCCCAGCTGAAAAGCCGAGAGATTTTCGTGATCGACAGAATGAAAGTGACAATCATGATCGACAATCGTGATCGACAGAATGTGATCGATCAAGGCAAAGGTCATGGTCACACTTACCCACCAAGAGCCTGCACCCATTGCGAATCGAAGAAACATGACGATCGTGGGTGTTAAAAACGGTTGACCTGCATGAAGTTTGGGCGTAAAGTACATCCTTCAGACAAGTACTTTTTCGTGTGTACCGCCTATGGTGAGATGCACGAAGGAGATAAATGCCCATTAAAAGCATTTTATAATCTGATTCGCAATGGTACGTGCCGACCAAACACGCTGGGATGCTCCCGCCGAAGGCAGAGGAAATGTTAAACTAGGAAGATTGCCAGGTTGGAATCTGGTACGAGCAGAGCGTCCTAGGCTCTGCACCAATGCATTTTGAAAAGGATCAACGGATCAAGAAGTTAACAAGAGGATCGATCCGATCAATACATGTGAGGATTCAAATTATTTGCGTTACATTTCAAGTGTTGAGAGAGTTGACGAATTTTTCCGATCGCCTGCTAAGATGGAGCCCGATCTAGCGCCAGGTGAATCACGGGGGTATTGGAAATATCATACCCCAGGAAACGGGCAAGATTAACAATGAAAAAGCGACTATGTTGTTTGATTCTGGAGCCGAAGTCTCGATCGTCGACATCATCTTTGCTCGTAAGGTAGGGTGTGTCATTGATGAAAGCCAGAGGCAAGATGTGTGGGAATTGGTGAGAATACTTATATGACCGAAGGACGAACCAAGATAAAAATCCCACTGGATGGATCACTTGTGTATTATTTTGACGCCTGGGTGGGCGATCAAGTTGGTCAAGAAGCGATCTTGGGTATGTATGTTATGGTCCCAGCTGGGATTCGCTTGGATCTAGCAGATGGAACACTTTGTTTGCCGGATGAAGTAGAAATTCAATTTGCTGGACGAAGACCTCAATACCAATCGAACAGACAGCCGGTCACGATCAAAGATCAACATGTAGTGATCCCAGTAGGCGGATCGACGGCAATCGGTACTGGTGCACCGAAATCTAAGCTTTGGGTGAGACGAGACCTGAGATGGATACCAACAGTCACAACAGGACCCGGGAAGAGTAAATATCTGCAGCTAACTAATATTAGTGATCAAGAAGTGATTGTGAATCACGGAGCTCCGATAGGTTGGTGGATGGCTGCGGGTATGATACCTCGATCACCTGGATATGCTTCGGTGCGGTTGCGTCAACTAAAAGAGTGACAGACTTCGGCCTATTTAGCAATTACAGATTGGAAGGAAAAGTTCACGGATGAGCCAACAGGACCACCCGTCGTTCCCACTACCAACTAAGATTTTGATGCATCCAAGGAAGGGAGAGAACGAGAAGATCGCAAAAGTGGAGAAAATTGCACCGAATTCGGATAAAGTCACGATCAACGTGGGAGTAAATCGAGATAGTACAGAAGATCAAGGTTATCATGACAGTGAAGATCATCAGTCAAGACGATCACAATTTGTGATCAATATGCTGAAATAAATCGACAAGGTGGATGGTGTACAAGACCGATCAGGTGAAAGAACCGATATTCGTGATGAAAACATAACGGAACACGATCAAGAACAGTCCACAGGTGTGATCGATGCGACCGGAGAAGTGGGGGACGTCGATCAGATACCAGATCGATCGGATAAAGCAATTGACGATTTTACGAAGATCGTCGAAGATAACGATCAGGGACAATCCGATCGATTGAAAGATGAGTCCACAGCGATCGCAACCAAGGATGTCCCAATAGAAGAACCATCATCTGAAGAGGCAGTATATTCTCACGAGAGTGGCGATCTGTTAGCCGAAGATGTCGATCAGCATATGGCGGTGTTGCCAGAAACTGTGATGTCTACGGTGGAAATATCGATCGACGATATTCAAGTTGGCGACCCTGGAATACCATTGACAGAAGATCAAGAAAGGCTACGACAAATAATTTGGAAGAATCGCCACTTACTCATAGGGAAAGGTGATGCCTTACCTCCCGCAGCACGTGGAGCAGTTGTGGTATTGATTTTGGAGGAGCTAACCCGATCGCACAGCGAGTGCGACCTGTGGCACCCAAATTCCGGGAGAAATTAGCCGACTTAATTAAGGGATTATTGTCTGCCAAGATCATTCGGCCATCTACGTCGCCGTGGGCTTCACCAATTGTAGTGATTATCAAGAAGAATGGCGAAGATATTCGATTATGTATCGATTATCGTAGAGTGAGCCAGTTGACACGATTGATGGTTATACCCTATGCCACTGATCAGTGATTTACTGCAAGATATGTATAAGGCGATGTGGTATTGCTCCCTAGATATGGCGAGTGGATTCTGGGTGGTAGAAATGACAGAGAGGGCGAGGATGATTTCTGCATTTATTACACCGTCAGGTTTGTTTGAGTGGTTACGAATGCCATTCGGATTGAAAAATGCTCCTCAAATCTACCAGCGATTGATTGACAATGCTCTATATGGGTATTTGAAAATCGGTACAAGTTCTGATTCAATTCCAGCTGAATTGTCAAAGCCGATCGACATGTTTACTGAAGGTGAACCAGATACTGATCCGAGACCATCGGTGCTAGGTCGGCGATCATATATTGACGATATAGTGATACCTGCTACATCGTGGACGTCTCTTTATGAGAAGGTAGAACGGTTGTTGGAAGCGTGCAATACGTGAAATTTATCAATCAGTGTGGCTAAGGGTTTTTGGGGACGTCGTAAAGTGGATTACCTGGGTCATCAGGTTTCGCTTGCAGGTTTAGAAGCTCATCCAAAAGGTTTAGAATCTCTACTGAACGTCCCATTTCCTCGGACGTTGCGATCAATGCAGTCATTTTTGGGGAGTCTGAATTACTACAGCCGATTTATTGAGGATTTTGCGATTTATGCATATGTACTTTATGAGCTGCGAGAGGCAGATTTTCATGAGATCAGCCGGGCTGGGGATGTTCAGATGGTTACTAATGATGCTGGACCAAATTGTGATCGCCAGTCTCATGACAAGTATAAGATCGATCAGGATTTTATAAATGGATCGAGAGATGGCTACATTATCGATCCAGAGTCGAAAACTGGGTACGATCATGGTTGCGAGGGAAGAAACCGATGGGAAAAGGCAACGATCGCATTCACTCTATTAAAGTCAAATAGCCGCGACACCGATCCTGAAACATTTTGATCCAGAACGATCGCCTGTGATTGTGGTGTATGCCAGTAAGTGGGCCATATCAGCGGCGTTACTTCAAGAACACGATGAAATCTATTGGCTTGTCACTTTCTCTAGTCGCACGCTGAAGCCTAACGAGATTAATTACGGGATTGTGGAGAAAGAGGTATTAGCTCTCCTCTGGATTCTGGATATCTGTTACACTATGCTGGTCTCACGAACGATCACAGTGCTTACGAGGCATTCGACGCTGGCTTGGTTATTGCAATCTTCGGGCCTTAACGGGAGGTTATGAAGATGGGCTGCTCTCCTATCAAATTGAACATTAGAGATCCGCCGGAGTGAGAAAGGCGAAAACGAGATATTAGGTACCCTAGCTGCGAGTATAACTCTCCGTGAAGAAGTGGACGAGATGTTGATCGCAATCGCCCCGCGTAAGCAGCCTCGGCAAACAATCAGTATGCCACCACCCACGGTTGAAGCAGGTGAAGATCTGTTGGTAGTTAGTTTCGATGGGTCAGCTAGAGTGAAAAGGAAGGGCGGGGCATAAATCGCGATCGTGTGGAAATTACCTGAATGGACGATCGTGGCTGCCGCTTCTGAATTCGCTACTAATTTGACGGTGAATGAAGCGTAATATCGAGGATTACTTCTCAGCTTGGATCTGCTTGCAGATCAGACCAGGGGACGTGTAATCATTTGCGGTGACTTGAATTTGGTGATCAGGCAAATGCGTGGAGAGATCGACTGTAAAGCACCGGGTCTACAATTGCTGCGTCATAAAGCTATGGAGAAACTCCGATCGTGGCCAAACCACGAATTGTTACACATGAAGCGGGACTGGAATCAAAGTGCTGATCGACTAGCAAGTGAAGCTCTACAGCGAGAAAAGGGTACAATGGTAATTTCGGATGAAGACCGCCAAGACTTGATTACTTTAAATCGGTTAGACGAGCTGTTGATCCCAAGCCAAGTCGATCAGGTAGTCAAAGTGGCTGCGATCACTCGATCAGCTGTGAGAAGACGTTGTCAGCCAGAAATTTGGCAGGAAGAAATCGTGCAGCAAGTGCGGGTCGATCGCATAAGACAAGCTCAAGACGAAAGAATGTTGGATATCTAACTTGAAGATATATTTGGTCGGGGATGTTGCGACGCTAACAGCGGACGAAGCGAAGAGCTGTGCCCGGATCGCATCCGATTACGAAGTGGACCTAAGTGGACTATTATTTTTCTGCCATGGAGCGAACGCGAAATCTGAAGATCGTAACGAGTTGGTTCGCTTGGTAATTCCGGAGTTATTGCAGCAGGATGTTTTACATCATTACCATACGAGTCTGGAAGGTGGTCACCAAGGGATTGGTCGAACCTACCAACGGATCAAAATGAATTTCCACTGGCGAGGGTTGTACCGCAGTGTGCAGCGATATGTAGGCGAATGTGTGGATTGTGAAACAGGCAAAGGGCGGCCATCTGATCATGGAGGATCACCAGGAAATTTACAGGCGACTTATCCGTTTCAAATTTTGGCTATGGATCATATTCCGTCACTACCGCGATCTTTTAAAGGAAATACGGAGTTGTTACTATGGGTTGATCTGTTTTCAGGCTATGTGATCGTAAAGGCCAGTTCGTCCCGGACTGCACAGACGATCGCATAAAACTACGAAGAGTGTGTTTTCCGACGGTTTGGTGCAAGTGAGGCGATACGTCACGATCGAGAGCCAGGATTCATTTCTGACTTCTTTCGTGCGTTTAATCGGATCGCGGGGCAGAAACAACGAGCTACCTTGGCATATAGACCACAAGCAAATGGCACGGCAGAGCGCATGGTCCAAACGTTGACACGATCAATCAAAATGTATGTAACGGATGAGAACCAGAAAGACTGGGACTAGTATGCAGAAAGGCTGACCTTCGCGATCAATACTGCCCAAGATCGTGTCCATGGAGATATCGCGTTTTATCTAATTCACGGTTGGGACCCGCGATCGACCTTGAAGGCGGCCCTACCGTTAGGGAGCATCAAAGCGCGTGATCGTGATCCAAGGCGATGGCGAAACGGCATACAAAGCCACTATCAACGGGAAAGATCGGCAGTGAACGACCGGTTGAAACTTGCGATCCAAGACCGATCTGATCGACATAATGCAGATCACGATCGTTTTGAGGTGGATCATGGATCACAGGTGTGGCTCTATCTGGATCGCGTCAAAGAGGGATATGCTCGGAAGTTAGCCCATATGTGGCACGGACCGTTTCGGGAAGCCGATAAATGTGGCGATCACGCAGTACGATTGGAGATCGCGAGTACGCCATACAGGCTATTCCCGGTGGTCCATGTGTCTAAGCTGAAACAAGTTAGAGTGTTCCCAGACCGACCTACAAATTTGTTGAATGTGGATGAAGCAGATCGAGTGGATTTTGATGAAGCGTTATTGCCGGAAGACAGCTGGAATGGTGAGCTAGAGGAAGGTAAATACGAAGTGGAAAACATCGTGGATGTGCGATCGGGTAAAAGAACGCGCTATGGTCGGGTGCATCGCCAGCTTTTAGTGAAGTGGAAGGGTTATAACGATCCTGAATGGGTCGATGAAGCAGATTTGAATTGTGGTGCTTTGTTGCAAGAGTTCGATCGCGATCGAGCTAGCCGAAATCGTTTTGAGGTGATGCAATCGCACGAGGAGGAGTCTCGTGGTTAAGGACGATCGGATTGTTGGAGTGGTGAAAATATGTAAGAGGGTTACATATGTAGGTGGAAGGGATTATATGTGGAGTGAGTATAGTGGTCACGAAATCAAAGATGGAGAAAGAGGATCACTATGAAGAGAAAAAAGAAAGAAGAAGAGGAGGATTTTGAACGCGATCAACGGAGAAAAGGTGAAAACTATATGAAGATCGTGTTAATGTTATGGATCAAAAGGTTACTCACGATTCACAAACTTACCAACCAAGCGAGGGATCGAATAACCGGGATGGTCGGTCATGGAAGGACGATACTGGTCCCTTCACGGCTCTTTCACAGTACTTATGGATAATGCGGTGATCAGATTGGGTATGTTGGTCTGGTTCGTGGGCAAACCAGGATACCATATCCTGACCTCGTTTAGACGAGGAAATCGAGAGGAAATCGAAGGAAAATCGGGTCCAGTAAAATGTCCAGATCACACAGACCATCCATCATGCCTTGAAAAATCATGCCAAGCACTTTTTTCCACATGGGACCTGATCGTGATCGCCGTTGTTTTCTCTCTTGAGCCAATGTGGCCAAGGCAGGATCGGATCAACGGTGTTGGGTCGATATCGGCAAAAAATTTGTCGCCTCCCAGATTGCCTGGCAATGACGGACTTTGAAATCGTTATACAAGCGTACCAATTCTTGGAACCATCCAGTACACTCGAAAGAGATCGGATCGACCAGTTGTTCATACAGCAGCCAGGGTTGGCGAGCGTATAATTGGCTGATTTGAGAGGAGGTGATCAACCCGGAAGACCACTCGGAATCACTAGGTTTCTGGAGTTTTCCAGAGGGAGCAGGGAATATGTAACCCCTCGGTTTCGAATAATGGTGGAAGAGTGTATCCAGATCCAATGCAGAAACGCACAACAAGCTGATTCTGCGAGCGGACCAAGGAAGCGTATCGGATGACGCTCGAAGGACTCGATCACGATAACCTGTAATCCAGAGATCACGAGAGATTGTGGTATCGGGGAGATCCGAGAATTCTTCCGCGGTCATCAATTGATTGCAGTGAATCCGAGGTTCGCTGTCGATACTGAGGCTATCCTCAGATTCAGATTTACTTGAGGGTTCGCCAAATAAATCCGTCATCGACACTCGTGTTGGAGATTCATGAGGGGACGTAACTGGACTAGATGAGTCCACCACGATCGGTGAAGAAGGTAGAAATACCGGTGACCGAGCCACAGTGCGTCGTCAAGAAGACGATCGAGAAGAGGATAACGCAGCCAGCAGAGAGTCGTCCGTCTGATCGGAACCATACCCAAAAGGATCTTCTTCACTCGCATCTGTAGAAGATGAAGGAGAGTTTCGGGGAGGTTCTGGGGTTGGTGACCCAGAAAAATCGGGGGAATTTGATCTTGATCTGGGCGAACGCGATCTCGATCTCGAATTGTCTGGACCTGATCGTGTTGAAGCTATGGAATTTTTAAGGCTTGATCGGGCCGAGGTTGGGGAATGGTTGGGACTTGAATCATGGAGACTTGGGGACGTAGATGTTCTTCAAATGCGCTTGAGCACAGGCTGATCCTAGTCAGAAGGTTTTCGCTGGCGCTTGTTCCGTTGTGGAGGTACTTCACTAGAAGCAGCGGCTGGTGACGACGTTGAGGGCGGCGACCCGGTTTGGTGTAATATACATGACAAACGAGAGAAGAGAGAATTCCGATCCTTAACTTCCTGCGCAAGTTGATCGCGCTCAATACGGATCGCGTCAAGCTGAAGTCGGGTATCATAGAGTTGCTGTTTGGATTGGATTGGATGTAGCGAGACTTAAATTGGCTCTCGGAATTTTTGGCTTGAGCAGCCTGTTCATTGGCCGACTTGGCTGAATCAAGCGCAGCTGCCAGCTTTTTCTGGACGGCAGCCAGCTGGAATTGAAAACGCTCCTCGGCCTTGTGGCGAGCTGCGGTGGCGTCGAGTAGAGAGGAACGCAGATCCGCGATCTCCATCTCCAGCTGGCCGATCTGTTCCAATTCTTGGCGATACTCCTCTGCCGATCGAGTCGCAATTTGCAATTCGCAGCACAAGGAATTATACTTGTATGACACGAATTTCGCGAAACTTCCAGCCAATTCACGATCAGCTTGAATCTCGCGTTCCAAACGAGCGCAGCGAGTTTCTTGAGAGTGCAATGCATCGTAAAGTGCTTCGTAATTGTCCAATACGTCCTGCTGGGTGTCCAAGCAGTCGTAGAGTTGGTCAATTTGGGCCTTCAGAGCAGCCCGATCCATGGTCGGAATGACCCTCGCCCGACCACCAGGAAAACTTGCAAGCGATCGTGGAGTGGGCGCGATCGACGGTTGGTGGGAATTCGCGATCCGGTTAGATGGAACAGAAACTTGACGTTGGAATGTCGACATGTTGAGAACGGGAATTTGAGCGAAGGAATAGAATATGCACGGACACACCAGCACTGTATGCCGGTGATCAGCGCAGGGGACGGCTGTGGTGAAGTCGATCAAGAAAAATTTGATCGACAATATCGAAAGTGATCATAATGTGGACTACTTACAAGGCGGAAGTCATATCCTATGGATTATACTTGGCTATTGTATGGGAGCGATCAAGATCTATCGATGAATGATCGCATAGTTTATACTTGGCTATTGTATTGGAATGACAACTTATCTGGATCGATCATGTGATGGCCACGGTTGGCCGAGGATTACGCGGCTGTGATGACGATCAGGGTGGGAGATCGCTCGATCGCAATCGTCGATCGTGATCAACAAGTTTGATCGACGATCTCGATCAGCAAGTGTGATCGTCGATCGTGATCAACAAGTTTGATCGACGATCGTAACCAGCAAGTGTGATCGTCGATCGTGATCAGCAAGTGTGATCGACGATCGCATCAGCAAGTAGATCGTCGATCGTGATCAACAAGTGTGATCGACGATCGTAACCTCGATCCAGAAAGCCGATCGCGAGATGTAACCGGTTACAGATCGATCGTAACCTCGATCGACGGATCAAGATCGCGATGGTATCCGAAGTGGACCACATATCGAGATCTGATTTATCTGAAAGAGACGACACGCGGCAGCAGGTACTTTCATACAGATAGGCATAATCGTAGGATTTGGTATTTCATTGGTTAACATTAAACAGAGTTTCTTTTACTTCTAAGCACGCACGCAGACTTCTCTTCCGAGCGGATAACTTTGGCCCCCGACGATCAAGAGCTTCTGCTACGCTACGACAAGTGATATCCCTGGATTGTTTGGCCAGGGATTACAAGAACTCTCAACCCAAGCAAAACCCCCCTGCGATCGGACGCAGTATACAACGTAAAGGACAAGGCACAAGATCGAGACGGCTCAAGTGGTCAGAAGATCAAGTGAAATCAAGTGGATCAAGTATCTACATTTGGATAAGGCGGTCTCAAGGCAGACCAGGGTGACTCATAGAGCACCCCCCATACAACTTTCGATCGCGTGAGGATTTTCCACGTGATCGACCCCCCGACCAATCCCCAACCCTGGTCAAGTTCAGCATCGACTCAAGTCCACCGAGAAGAGTGCAGCCCGCCCTACCGACGGGTACACAAGGTGAGGAAGGAAAGTTACACGGATACGGGGTACCCCCTCCGTTAGTCGGTCGTCTGGGCGCCAGTGGAGAGTCGGGATCACATCAGAAAATTTTGTGATCGCCACTCCACCTCATTTTTTCTCTGGTTACGTGATTGCGAAGGCTAGTTTGTCTAGAACTGCACAAATCATTGCAGAGAATTGCAAAGAATGCGTATTCCGACGATTTGGTGCAATTGAAGCAATCCGCCACGATCGAGACCCAGGATTTTATTCGGATTTCTTCCGAGCTTTTAATAAGATGGCAGGACAGAAATAACGGGCTACTATGGCAAACAGCCCGCAAGCAATTGGCACAGCCGAGCAAATATTTCAAACTCTGACACGATCAATCAAGATGTATGTGACGGATGAGATAAAAAAAGACTGGGACAAAAATTGCAGAGCGATTGTCTTTTGCGATTAACACCGCGCAAGATCGTGTCCGTGGGGATACACCTTTCTATCTGGTTCACGGTTGGGACCCACGATCAGCTTTGGAGGCCACTCTGCCGTTAGGAAGCACGGAATCACGGGATCGAGATCCAAGACGATGGCGATATGGTATACAACTCCAATATTAAAGAGCACGATCAGTGGTGAATGATCGACTAAAACTTGCAATTCAAGATCGAGCCGATCGCCATAATGCAGATCACGATCGATTGTAAATAATCTGCGGATCGCAAGTATGGCTCTATCTAGATGGGGTCAAGGATAAACGCTCGAAATATGGATCACATGTGGCATGGACAGTTTCGTGTGTAGCCGAAAAATGTGGTGATCACGCTGTACGATTGGAAATCGCGGGTACGCCGTATAGGCTGTTTCCATTAGTCCATGTTTCGAAATTGAAACTAGTCAAAGTATTTTTCGGAATGGCCTACGAATCTGCTGAATGTTGACGAGGCAGATCGAATGGATTTCGATGAAGCACTATTGCCGGAAGATAGCTGGGAAGATGATCTGGAGGAGGGTGAATTCGAAGTGGAAAGGATTGCAGATGTACGATAGGGCCGTAAGTCACGTTTTGGTCGGGTGCACCGTCATTTTTGGTGTATTGGAAAGGCTATGACGACCCGTTTTGGATAGATGAGGCCGATTTAAATTGCGGCGCTTTGCTGGAAGAGTACGATTGACACTTGCTCGATTGCGAGCAAGTGTGAATCGTTTTCGAGGTGATGCCATCACACGAGGAGTAAAGTCATGACTAACGGCGTTGGGCTGTTAAGAGTGGTGAAGATGTGTAAGATGAAAGTGGAATGGTGAGTATTGTGATCATAGATAAACGATCGACAGATTTTTTCACGATCAAAAAAATTAAGTAATCGACGATCGACAGACTTGATTACGAAAAGCAAAAATTAATTGATTATGATCGAAAATTTAAGAGATCGACGAAGATATAATCTGATCATGACAAAAAAGGAAGAAAGAAAAGGGAAATTGTGGACACGATCAACGGGGAACATATAAAAATTTTATGTATAAAAATCAGGCAAATGGGAACGATTTAAATGATTAATTACGATCGACGAATCAATTAACGAAATGGGAAGGGACATAAAAGTAAAGGATACATTGCCCGTGATCGTTATACATATTCAGCAAAGTGTGGGGACGCGATAATCGATGGAGATTGATCGACTGCTGCGATTGACTGATCGTGGAGAACATCACTTCGATCAGATGACTCAGATGGTGACGTATGTTCGAATTGGGATGTCAATCTGGGTATGGGTAATTGATCAAAAGATGCACGGATACACCAGCTCTGTATGCCGATTATCAGCGCAGGGGACGGCTGTGGTGAAATCGTTTGAAAGATAAATTTGAATCACATACATGGCATGGATCGATATTATGGGATTACGCTTGGTTATACTATGAGGCTCGATCAGGTTTTATTGGATTGATCAATTGATCGTCAGAATTACTTGGTTATAGTATGGGATCGATCTGATTAAATCACGATCAATCGATCGTCTAGGATTGTTATTGACCAAGTAGAGATTACAACTAAACGTTGACCTTTTATGCTCGATCATGATCGTATCTACAATAATAATGGACTACGATCGATATCACTTTGCTATTGTGAGGATTTCCGATCAATCGCAACTGCAATCGTAATCGAGATTGTAATTGGTTACAATCGATTATACCCGAGATCGGTATCGCGGTCAGCCAATCGGCATGGATATAATTACGGTCAGATCAACATGGACACAATTGCGATCAGATCGATAATTGCGATCACGATCGACATCGTGACCAAGAGTGAGATCGCGGCTATATTGGAGTGGGCCACACATCTAGATCTGATTTTTGGAAAGAACGACACGGTACCGAAGACCTGGTATATAGATAGGCAGTATCGTAGGTTTTAGTATTTGATTGGTTAACTTTAAACAGAGTTTCTTTTACTTCTAACTACGCACGCAGACTTCTCTTCCAGGTGGGATAGTTTTGGCCCCCAGCGATCAAGAGCTTCTGACACCAGTACCTACGAGTAATATTCCTAAATTGTTTGGCCAGGGATCACAAGATATCTCACAGACAAACTTCGCCTGCGATTGGACGCAGACACGTAAAGGACAAGGCATAAGATTGCGAGAGAGCTCAAGTGGTCAGAAGGTCAAGTGTGTCAAGTGGATCAAGTATCTACATTTTGGACAAGGCGATCTCAAGAGAGATCAGGGAAGCTCATAAAGAGTGCCCCCAGTAAATTGTGATCGCGTGAAGATTTCCGCGCGATCGAACTTCCAACCAATCCCAAACACGGTTAAGTTTAGCATCGACTAAAGTCCACCGAGAAGAGTGCTACCCGCCCTACAGACGGGTACACAACGTGAGGAAGGAATTGCTATACACGGAAACGGAGTACCCCATCCGATAGTCGGTTGTCTGTGAGCGCCGTTGAAGAGTCGAAATCACATCAGAAAATTTTATAACCTCGCTCCAACACAATACCTCTAAGCTCAGAGTGGTCGAACAAATGGGTAGCATATTCCCTGAGGTTCCTGAAAGGTCGGACCTCAACCCTTTTGATCTATAGCGCTCGAGTACGAGGCTATGACCAAGTGATGACCCTTCTCGTGGATTCGGGTGCATTACAACACTTTGTGAAACTCGCGGCTCTGAAAACGAGTCCGGCGAGTTATGAGTCGCTTTACCAGGATGGCAAGCGAAAAGAGGCGATCGTTCGTTTAGCGAACAGCGCGCTCGTTAAATCGGATGGAGTTCAAGCTGAACTCGCCTTCAGTTTCAGTGACTTCTCTTGTAAAAGAGAAGTTCACAGTGCTAGGTATGGAGAGTCCGTATGACCTCATCCTAGGCATGCCTTGGTTGGCTAAACACCAACCATGGATAGACTGGCGTACACGCACAGTCGCTAGCTCTACGCAAGACACCGGAAAGAATGTGCTCTTGCGAGAGGCTTATGTGACTGATGCTGTATCCAACACAGTCGAGGGTGCGATGACGGTATGTCAATCGACACCAGGAACTACCCAGCTCGAAAGGAGTGGTGTAGTTGGAAGTGCACTGGCGGAAAGCGAGGTGTCACATATTCCTACCCAGATCGAGGAGATTGGTGTAATGAATGGGAAGATGCAAGTAGTCATGCGTCCAATGGTCTTGCACAGGGCCGAGAGCTTGTGGCAGTTGATGGTGGGCTGACAGGAAGTCAAGCGCCACAAGAACCGGCACAGAGCCAAGAGCCTGGTGCGGTTGGAAGGAGTGCGTTGGCTAATACAGCAACGACACCTTCTTCCAGGTCAAAGGTCGTGGTGAATCGAAGAACGAGCACAAGACGTATTAAGACGATCAAGGGCACGTCAAAACTAGTGACCCTTGGATCAGTCTCGGTCCAAGAGGAAGGACCTACGAACGAGTTGTTCGAGTTCGTCGAAAACAAAATGCCGGAGGCATCCTCAGTTGAGGTGCTTTACCTTATCTTGGCATCTGCCGAGGAGATAGTAAATCTCTCGGATATGACGTGGGATCTGTTCCTGTCCGAACTAAAGGAAGGAAAGATCCACGAGATAGTCGCACCAGTTCCAGAAGAGACCATGCTCGTCATCCACAATGGATGAGAGCGTCTTGGAGACCGACAAGAAGAAACGTTTCGCTGCTCAAGGCTGGGAAGCCTTGAAGGACAGCCCGTTCTATGATGTTCTGTGGAAACACCGTGATGTGTTTCCAGTAGAAGTGACGAGCCGCCTACCGGCCGATAGGGGCATCAGGCACGAGATTGACCTGGAGCCTGGCACCAAGTATTGTGTGACCAGGCAATGGCCGTTGCCGAAGGAACAACTCGATTACATCGATGAGTTCTTCGACAAGCGAGCTAAGGCGGGACATGTACGTGGGAGAAAGTCGCCTCACTGCAGCCCGAACTTCTGTGTGCGTAAAGCAACATGTGGATGGCGCATGGTTCATGCTTATAATAAGCTGAACACGGCCACCATTCCGGCTCAAACGCCGATCCCGCGGAAAGATGTCTTGTTGAATTTCATGGGAAAGTCAACTATCTTTTCCGTGTTGGATCTGAAGGATGGCTACTATCAGGTTCTCATGAGAGATACCGATGTAGCCAAAACGGCAGTAAGCGCCCCAAGCGGTATGCTGTTGGAGTGGCTTGTGATGCCACAAGGGTTGAAAAATTCTCCGGCAACATTCAACCGAGTAGTGGATCACGTGATGCGTCAGCACCGTGCCTACGCGCCCCATTACTTTGACGATGTATTCGTGCATAGTAGGGTGGAGGGCGGTCTGAGCGCGATAGAGTCGCACAAGCATCATTTAGACGCTGTGTTGCAGACTCTGGGTGACGCCCATTTATACGTTAGCTTGCAAAAGTGCGTAATAGGGGTCCCCGAGATACCTGTACTGGGCTGCATCGTAGGTGCACATGGTGTACGAGCAGACCCAGAAAAGGTGAAGGCTGTAAAGGAATGGCCAGTCCCACGTAATGTGAAGGATCTGCGCCAATTCCTTGGGCTCGCTAATTACTTGCATAAGTACAGCAAGAATTATGCGGAGCAGACCAAGCCATTGTCTGACCTTTTGAAAAAGGATACAGAATGGACTTGGTCAAAGGAACAAGAAGATGCGTTCACTTCAGTGAAGCAATCTCTTGTCGAGGCACCGGTCTTGGCATTGCCAGATGCGGATAAGCCCTTTAGCGTTGTCTGCGATGCAAGCAATTTTGCAATCGGCAGCGCGCTAATGCATAAGGATGACAATGGCGTTGACCGTGTCATATCGTATCAGTCTCGTCTTTGAAAGCCGCAGAGCTGATTTACCCTGTGCATGACAAGGAGCTACTTTCAATTAAGTATGCCCTTGTTATGTTTCGGGTGCACCTCTTGGGCTCCGAGCCTTTTGTGGTTTCTACGGATCACGCAACACTGCGGACCGCTAAAAATTCACCGCACCTTTCGCCTAGGATGGCGAGATAGCTAACATTCTTCTCTGAATTTAACTTCAAAGTTGGATATAAGCCGGGTAAGTCGAATGTCTTGGCTGACGCGTTATCGCGCAGACCAGACTTCGAGGCAAGACATCAGGAAAGTGTGTCTCGTGCGAAAGCACAAGTTGAGTCGTCAACACTGGCAGCCATGAAGGTCTACTATGTGACGAGCTCAATGGCCTCCGATATAAGTAGTGTTACAGTCAGGACGAACATTGTCGCCTGCTGTTGAATCGCTTTAGTGGACGAAATGTTACCCTTACGTCGCTCCTGAAAGCGAAGTTAAATCGCTTTAGCTACAGTGATGGCCTACCATGGCATCAACTGTCACCCTGTGATCCCTTGAGAATCTATGTCCCGTCCCTCATGACATAGATCTCAAGCTGATACTTCACGAGTGCCATGATGCATCATCTAGTGGGCATCTGGGCCGTGAAAAGGCATTCTTACGAGTGTCAGAGGGATTTTGGTGGCCCCGTCTATATCGGTTGGTGGCCAACTATATTCGCTCTTGCGAAGAGTGTCAGCGCATAAAGCCTTCACCTTCGAACAGTGCGCTACTGAAGCCACTGCCGATTCCAACTGAATGCTAAAAGTCGGTCAGTTTGGACTTCATGTTTGGCTTACCGACTGACCATAAAGGCAGTAGAGGGCTCGTTTGTCTTTGTAGACAGACTGAGCAAGATGATGCATTTAGCACCATGTAGCGCCAAGATCTCAGGAAAAGAGGCTAACCTCTTGTTTCTGTATCACGTGGATCGTCTACATGGGATGTCAGAGTCCATCGTATCGGACCGGGATTCGCGTTTTACGTTGGGTTTTTGGCGTCATGTGTTTGAGTTGCTGAGAAGAAAGCTTCACATGTCAACAGCCGATCATCCCCAGACCGATGGCCAAACAGAACGTGTCAATCGAGTCGTGGCGGATGTATTGCGTACAGTAGCGACTCCTAAAGAATGGAGCAAACAATTGTAATTCGTGGAATTTGCAAGTAATAACAGTGTCTACGCCAATTTAGGTGAAGCATCATTTCATTTATTAATAGACTGCGTCATCCTCAGACGCCAGTCTCGTTTGTGCGCAGCCCGAGTCTTAGTGGGGGAGGGCCCCTCACTTCGCTCGGTCCGAATGCCAAAGAGGGTCAAGATTGTCATAGTGACACTGCTAATTTAGCAGTGGTCACGATGTCAATAAAGAGGTACGGCAAGCAATGTCTGCGCTCCTTGACGATGACACTATAATGTTATCAACAGCTTCGACCCATGAACGACCTCTTGGAGGCGTCATAGGCGAGCTGGATGCTAAAAGCGTGGGCGAAGCTCAGCACTTTGTGGATGAGCGATTAGCGATCAGCCATTACACGTAAAGTCCGTGACGGCGATGGTGTGGTGAAGTGCTTTCCTAAATTGTGAAGAACCCAGGGGCCAGTTGGATTGAAGGGTAAAGGGGCCGTGGACTAGGGAGAAGGGACCCATGCACCAGAGAGAAGGGACCGGAGATAAAGGGAACCTCGGAGTGAAGCGACAGTTGGCTGAGAACGTGAAAGACAAACAAAGGAGAGGTCATTACCAGGGTAACGTTTAACCTGTACCGAAGGGAGTCGACCATGGCCCTCATTGGTCGACCCGGTCCCTCATTGGTCAGGTCCATCATCGGTAGACCTGGGTCCCTCATCTGTCGACCTCGGCTCCTCGTCGGTAGACCCGGTCCCTCATTGGTCGACCCGGTCCCTCATTGGTAGACCTGGTTCCCTCATTGGTCGACCTCGGCCCCTCGGGGTTCACCCACTCCTGACCAATTAATACAAGGATCAGACCAGTCGACGCAAGGAATCAGAGCTTCAGGCAAGGATAAAGTAAAGGAGTTAAAAGGATAGGACTATATTAAATACTACTCAATTTGCGATCTACTTGGCAAGTCTTCGTCGCGCTGTAAAAGAACTCGAGTCTGGCCACACGCCTGTTCCGGGAAAGGGATATGTTTGGCCCCCCCGTTGAAGACAGGCGTGTGGTCAGACACAAATGCAATCTACGTGGCACGACTCCGTCACTCAAGAAGGACTTGCTCTAAGTTACTCACTGTTCCGGGAAGGGATATATTTTGGCCCCCCGTCGAAGACAGGTGTGTAGCGAAGTTCAAGGGCGAATAGAGCTCCAGGATATATTTGGCCTGTGAGCTCGTTCGAGTAGCAACACCACCCAAGACCCGCCATCGGAAGCGGTCTCCCTCACCTCAAGGTCCGGGAGCAACGTAAAGTTCAGGTGGTTAATACCCCTGAAACAGAAGGAAAAGGCCAGGGACGACAAGCGCCCCTGAAGAATTTGGCTCACTCTCGACAAGGTCGATCGAGTGGCCACCTACCGGCCCACCGAGTGAAGCATATCCACTCGAGGCCCCCCCCAGGTCTACCTCCCTCAAGGCAGACGTCTACATCTTCACCAAGTCTTCCGAAGAGTGCAACCCGCCAGCCGACGGGTACACAAGGTGAGAGAAGGTCCATACGCGGCATCGGGGTACCCCCTCCGACAGTCGGCAGTCCGGCACAGTGAGTGGTTTGGGGTCTCATCATACAATTTTGAGAACCCACTCCACCACAATGGTGCGCGTGCCCGGATCTTCGGAAGACGCGGGATTTCGCCGCGAGTCCCAAGACGATAAAGATGTTCATGTCAAGAAGGAGCACAAGACCGAAGAGCCACTGGAAGACCGATCGCCAGTGACTCAAGAAGAAACAAACAAAGGATCGAAGGACCGACCGGGCCTTAGGAGGGGCCCGGGCAACATGGTCGAGGTTGAATTCATTGAAGAGAAATCTAAATACCCTCCCTATGTCCTCGTTGAGGACACCTTGGGTGATGACGCCTATCATGATCCAGAAGACCATCAGCCGACGGTGAAAACCGAGAGGCTAAGGTCCCCAAAAAACAAAAAAACAAGATCGCGCAGTCCAAGCCGACGAAGTTCCGGATGAAGGCACCCGGAAACACCAAGTCGATAGGCCCCGAGAAGGCAGGACTGGCGTCATGGACAGACGCTGATGTCACGAGGGCCTACCACCAACGCAAGCTGAACGCGTTCCTGGAGAGCGACCCCGTCGCGAAGATCCTGGAGATCCGGAAGCTGGGTCAACTCACTGGGCCGGTGTCGACCCTGCCACGGCTGCACTCCGTCACGGACGCGATCACAGCGCTGGTCACCATGCTTCGTGAAGCGAACATGGTCGCAGGTCGGTTCGACCGGACGATCTGCTATCCCTGGGGTTCGACAGAATCACAACAACGTTAGAGCATATGCACAAGCGTCTGTCGATCCTGGTGGGTACCACACCAGCAACGGAACACCCACCTCTGGTGACACCTACACACATGCGGTCCAACGACAGCCAGATGACGCTTCAGGACATCACGGTGGGTCCCCACATGTACGGAGCCGCCGGCCACCCAGGGGCGAATCAAGATCCATCTCAACACCGGATGCCAAGCGGCCAGAGGGAAGCAGCACCGTGGTCACCAGGATCGTCTTCGACTAAATCAGTCACTAGGAGGCTACTGGGACCGACAGGGGAGGCGCTGCTGAAGTCCCGAGCAAGGAGCGCGAAGCAGGAACAGCGAGCTCACGAAACGGTGACGCGTGGACGACCAACGAAAATCAGGGTTTCTGATTGGTTGAATTTTCAGCCAATAGAAAGCTCCTTAGATGGTTGGTCATGGTCCCTCGTCGGTCGACCCGGTCCCTCGTCGGTAGACCCGGTCCCTCATTGGTCGACCCGGTCCCTCATCGGTCGACCTGGGTCCCTCGTCGCTCGACCCGGTCCCTCATCGGTCGACCTCGGCCCCTCGTCAGTAGACCCGATCCCTCTTCAGTAGATCCGATCCCTCTTCAGTAGACCTGGTTCACTCAAGAATGCAGCTCACTGTATCGAAGATTGAAACCACAGCTGGAGTGACCCATGTTGGCCACGAACTACCAACCAAAGAGCTAGCAAATAACCCTACGTGATTGACGAGGGAATACATGCCCATGCTCAAGCCGCTGTACGGCTGAGCAAGCGCAAGGGGCGGCTGTGGTGAAGTGCTTTCCTAAATTGTGAAGAACCCAGGGGCCAGTTGGATTGAAGGGTAAAGGGGCCGTGGACTAGGGAGAAGGGACCCATGCACCAGAGAGAAGGGACCGGAGATAAAGGGAACCTCGGAGTGAAGCGACAGTTGGCTGAGAACGTGAAAGACAAACAAAGGAGAGGTCATTACCAGGGTAACGTTTAACCTGTACCGAAGGGAGTCGACCATGGCCCTCATTGGTCGACCCGGTCCCTCATTGGTCGACCGGCCCTCATTGTCACCCACCTCATCGGTAGACCTGGGTCCCTCGTCGCTCGACCCGGTCCCTCATCGGTCGGCCCGGTCCCTCATTGGTAGACCTGGGTCCCTCATTGGTCGACCCGGTCCCTCATCGGTCGGCCCGGTTCCTCATTGGTAGACCTGGGTCTCTCATTGGTCGACCCGGTCCCTCATTGGTAGACCTGGGTCCCTCATTGGTCGACCTCGGCCCCTCGGGGTTCACCCACTCCTGACCAATTAATACAAGGATCAGACCAGTCGAAGCAAGGAATCAGAGCTTCAGGCAAGGATAAAGTAAAGGAGTTAAAAGGATAGGACTATATTAAATACTACTCAATTTGCGATCTACTTGGCAAGTCTTCGTCGCGCTGTAAAAGAACTCGAGTCTGGCCACACGCCTGTTCCGGGAAAGGGATATGTTTGGCCCCCCCGTTGAAGACAGGCGTGTGGTCAGACACAAATGCAATCTACGTGGCACAACTCCGTCACCTAAGAAGAACTTTCTCTAAGCTACTCACTGTTCCGGGAAGGGATATATTTTGGCCCCCCCCCGTCGAAGACAGTTGTGTAGCAAAGTTCAAGTGCGAATAGAGCTCCAGGATATATTTGGCCGGTGAGCTCGTTCAAGTAGCAACACCACCCAAGACCCGCCATCGGAAGCGGTCTCCCTAACCTCACGGTCCGGGAGCAAAGTAAAGTTCAGGTGGTTAATACCCCTGAAACAGAAGGAAAAGGCCAGGGACGACAAGCGCCCCTGAAGAATTTGGCTCACTCTCGACAAGGTCGATCGAGTGGCCACCTACCGGCCCACCGAGTGAAGCATATCCACTCGAGCCCCCCCCCCCCCAGGTGTAACTCCCTCAAAGCAGACGTCCATATCCTCACTATGTCTTCCAAAGAGTGTAACTCGCCAGCCGACGGGTACACAAGGTGAGAAGAAGGTCCATACGCAGCATCGGGGTACTTCCTCCGACAGTCGGCAGTCCGGCACAGTGAGTGGTTTGATATCTCATCATACAAAGTTGAGAACCCACTCCACCACAGTAGGGTATTGACTCTTTTTTTCCTATGAGTAAGTGGAAATTCTTCCAAATTATTTGTCGTAGCTTTTCTTGATCCTCGGCTAATGGTATTCCAGGGTCGCCAACTTGAATATCGCCGATTGATACTTCAACCGTAGAAATTACAAATTCTGGCAACACCGCCATATGCTGATCGACATCTTCGGCAAACAGGTCACCACTTTCGTTAGAATAAACTGCCTCTTCAGATGATGGTTCTTCTGTAGGGGCATCTTCAGTCGCAATCGCAGTGGACTCATCTTTCAATCGATCGGACTGTCCTTGATCGTTGTCGCCGATTGAATTTATAAAATCGTCAATTGCTTCATCTGATCGATCTGGTATCCGATCGACTTCTCCCACTTCTCTGTTCGCGTTGATCGCAAATATGCACTGTTTTTGATCTTGGCGTGCTACTTCTTGTTCCCTATTGTCGATTTTTATCCTCGTCATATCACCGATTGTTTCACCTGATCGATCTTGTACAACATCCACCTTGTAGATTTCTTACAGCATATGATCGCAAAGTTTGATCGTCGCGACTGATGATCCTCACTGCCCCAAAAATATTGGTCTTCTGTACCATCTTGATTTACTCCCACGTTGATCGTGACTTTATCCGAATTCGATGCAATTTTCTCCACTTTTGCGATCTTCTCGTTCTCTCCCTTCCTTGGATGCATCAACATTTTAGTCGGTAGTGGATAAGATGGACGATCAATTAGCGGTCTTGTTGGCTCATCCGTGAACTTTTCCTTCCAATCTGTAATTGCTAAATAGGCCGAAGTCTGTCACTCTTTTAGTTGACGCAACCGCACCGAAGCATATCCAGGTGATCGAGGTATCATATCCGCAGCCATCCACCAACCTATCGGATCTCCGTGATTCACAATCACTTCTCAATCACTAAGACTAGTTAGCTGTCGATATTTAATATTCCCGGTCCTGTCGTGACTGTTGGTATCCATCTCAGGTCTCGTCTCACCCAAAGCTTAGATTTCGGTGCACCAGTACTGATTGCCGTCGATCCGCCTACTGGGATCACTACATGTTGATCTTTGATCGTGACCGGCTGTCTGTTCGATTGGTATTGAGGTCTTCGTCCAGCAAATTGAATTTTTACTTCATCCGGCAAACAAAGTGTTCCATCTGCTAGATCCAAGCGAATCCCAGCTGGGACCATAAAATACATACCCAAGATCGCTTCTTGACCAACTTGATCGCCCACCCAGGCGTCAAAATAATACACAAGTGATCCATCCAGTGGGATTTTTATCTTGGTTCGTCCTTCGGTCATATAAGTATTCTCACCAATTCCCACACATCTTGCCTCTGGCTTTCATCAATGACACACCCTACCTTACGAGCAAAGATGATGTCGACGATCGAGACTTCGGCTCCAGAATCAAACAACATAGTCGCTTTTTCATTGTTAATCTTGCCCGTTTCCTGGGGTATGATATTTCCAATACCCCCGTGATTCACCTGGCGCTAGATCGGGCTCCATCTTAGCAGGCGATCGGAAAAATTCGTCAACTCTCTCAACACTTGAAATGTAACGCAAATAATTTGAATCCTCACATGTATTGATCGGATCGATCCTCTTGTTAACTTCTTGATCCGTTGATCCTTTTCAAAATGCATTGGTGCAGAGCCTAGGACGCTCTGCTCGTACCAGATTCCAACCTGGCAATCTTCCTAGTTTAACATTTCCTCTGCCTTCGGCGGGAGCATCCCAGCGTGTTTGGTCGGCACGTACCATTGCGAATCAGATTATAAAATGCTTTTAATGGGCATTTATCTCCTTCGTGCATCTCACCATAGGCGGTACACACGAAAAAGTACTTGTCTGAAGGATGTACTTTACGCCCAAACTTCATGCAGGCCAACCGTTTTTAACACCCACGATCGTCATGTTTCTTCGATTCGCAATGGGTGCAGGCTCTTGGTGGGTAAGTGTGACCATGACCTTTGCCTTGATCGATCACATTCTGTCGATCACGATTGTCGATCATGATTGTCACTTTCATTCTGTCGATCACGAAAATCTCTCGGCTTTTCTGCTGGAGCATGCGTCATTACGGCAAACACGCGGCGTCAGTCCACTTCTACTTCGGATCCACTCGATTCCGACTCTGATCCACTACTACCGTTTTCGATGTGGATCGCTCTCACTGCGCGAGCCGATTTCGATGACGCTTGATCGGGTACAGGGGCGGCTCGTTGACGAAATTTAGTGAATCCCATCTATGCCTTGCCTTAACGAATCTCCATACGTTGATACGCACGTAGAGTTTCTTCCATGTCATCAGCATCGTCCAAACGTAATAAAGTCAGTTGTTTCGCCAGATCGCGATCATCCAGTGTCTCAATAAAATGTTCCACATGTTCACGTCTGGCGTTCCTTCTCGAACTGAAATTTTTGCTCTAATCGCTGCCAGATTTAGCCGATACAGATACTCCAATGGAGTTTCATTCGATTGTTTCCTTGTATGGTAATAATGTCTTCCAACAGACACGCCATACCCTCCGTTTTGTATCATGAAACTTTCCAATAGAGATTTCCAGGGTGACGAGTCGATCGGCTCAGCTGGCTATACCAGTTTCTCGCTGGTCCCGTCAATAGATCTCTAAATACGAGACACTTTTCGCTGTCAGGAGCTTGATCACGTAAGAAGGCAGATTTGGCTTTACTGATCCAGCTTCTGGTTCGATCTTCGTATCTGTCACGCCCGGTGAACTCTTTTAAATCTGCGATCGCCGATACTCGGATTCGTTGTGTAGTGAACCCACCACTTGGCATAGCTTCTGCAGCTGCCACCAACGGTCGCCTTAAAATCCTCGAGTCCTAAATCCAGCGGATTGCCAATATTGGACCGACTATGACGCGATCCAACTGACTCCATCTCCACGTCTGGAATATTCATCATTTGAGGAGTGGCGTTGATCCTTGATCGATCAGCATTTTGTAGAGCTAAAATCCATTGATCGTCTTCGTACTTCTTCATGGCTGCTTTGAAATAAGAATCCAGCTGGTTTGGTCCAAATGGATTCATTTCTCGAACCATGGGTACATCGGTCGATTTCGCTTCCGTTTCGATTGGCGTCGATCTTTCACGTATAAACGCCGCACCAGACGGTCCCAACGACATCCGTTGAATTCAAATTGATTCTTCCGAATCCGCCTCCGATTATGCCGATGCATACTGTGATGAGCCCGTTTGATATGACTCAGCGGCCGGTACGATCGCTTGATACTTTCCAGTAAGAGGGGTTAACGCCTCGAACAACGATCGTCCTGCCTTGATCACTTGATCGTGATCACATTCCAAAAATGTGGCCGCATCAAACGCTCCAGCAGTGAATCCTGCCTCCTTGAGCAGCTTCAACAAACGACGAATCGCTTCCAACTGATTCGGTGTTTCTACCGGAGCTGATACCGGTATTTGTAATAATCCGATTAGCTTTGGCTTCAATATCTTGAGAATTGGATCGCTAGATAGCAAAGTCTTTAGTTCTTTCTGGTGAAAACACCGTTCCAATTCTTCCATGTTCGTCGGTTTTTCGGTTTTCGATCCGTGATCGGCCGACTCTTTTCCTTGGACACCACGATCTTCCGATTTCTTCGTCTGAAAGTTGAGTTGTGATCGTGGTGCCTTTATCCGCACTTGTGAATTCGTCGACTCTTTCTTCTTAGGTTTTGTAGAAGCGGTTTGGATAAATTTCTCTCAGTTTTAACTGAAAGATTTTCATCTCGCGAATCTCGTTTTGCAACGTGATCCGCAGGGGCCCCCGAAGGGACCTAGAGGTTTTTCTTCCAGATCAATTTCTTATTCTTCCTATTTATTCTTTTTCTCTTTTGCGCCCCTCCCAAACGCTTACGATCTGGGATCCTTTTCTTTCATGCGTCTGCGGCGATCCGTTTCCCTCTGACGCTTCAATCCCAGGTTCACTTTTAATCGTGACATCTTCTCTCAGGGACACACGGTGAAATCCCGAGTCACCAGAAGATCCGGGCATACGCACCATTGTGGTGGAGCGAGTTTCTCAAATTTTCTGATGTGATTTCGACTCTTCAACGGCGCTCACAGACAACCGACTATCGGATGGGGTACTCCGTTTCCGTGTATAGCAATTCCTTCCTCACGTTGTGTACCCGTCTGTAGGGCGGGTAGCACTCTTCTCGGTGGACTTTAGTCGATGCTAAACTTAACCGTGTTTGGGATTGGTTGGAAGTTCGATCGCGCGGAAATCTTCACGCGATCACAATTTACTGGGGGCACTCTTTATGAGCTTCCCTGATCTCTCTTGAGATCGCCTTGTCCAAAATGTAGATACTTGATCCACTTGACACACTTGACCTTCTGACCACTTGAGCTCTCTCGCAATCTTATGCCTTGTCCTTTACGTGTCTGCGTCCAATCGCAGGCGAAGTTTGTCTGTGAGATATCTTGTGATCCCTGGCCAAACAATTTAGGAATATTACTCGTAGGTACTGGTGTCAGAAGCTCTTGATCGCTGGGGGCCAAAACTATCCCACCTGGAAGAGAAGTCTGCGTGCGTAGTTAGAAGTAAAAGAAACTCTGTTTAAAGTTAACCAATCAAATACTAAAACCTACGATACTGCCTATCTATATACCAGGTCTTCGGTACCGTGTCGTTCTTTCCGAAAAATCAGATCTAGATGTGTGGCCCACTCCAATATAGCCGCGATCTCACTCTTGGTCACGATGTCGATCGTGATCGCAATTATCGATCTGATCGCAATTGTGTCGGGCATGTTGATCTGACCGTAATTATATCCATGCCGATTGGCTGACCGCGATACCGATCTCGGGTATAATCGATTGTAACCAATTACAATCTCGATTACGATTGCAGTTGCGATTGATCGGAAATCCTCACAATAGCAAAGTGATATCGATCGTAGTCCATTATTATTGTAGATACGATCATGATCGAGCATAAAAGGTCAACATTTAGTTGTAATCTCTACTTGGTCAATAACAATCCTAGACGATCGATTGATCGATCTGATTTAATCAGATCGATCCCATACTATAACCAAGTAATTCTGACGATCAATTGATCAATCCAATAAAACCTGATCGAGCCCCATAGTATAACCAAGCGTAATCCCATAATATCGATCCATGCAATGTATGTGGTCTACACTCCAATCATTTACCTCCGTTGATCAAAAATCTTTCGATCGACCTCACCACACTATCAGTCATCATATACTTGTGATGCTTAGGATAAGATCGTATCTCGCATCCAGGTCAAGAACCAGACAGCGGTCGACGCTATTGGAGTCTAGAAAAAACACTCTAGGTTCATAGGAAGCTTGGGCACATCAGAAATACGATGAACAAGTTTTTAGCATCGCATATTGTTGCGGCTGTGATCGACATGTCTAGCGTGGTTGTAATTATAATTTGGCTAAAAAAAATGAAGTGCATGCGAAGCATTGACCGTACGTACCTCCACCTCGCAAATTTAAAAATTTACATTTGAATGCCACATGTTTCAGAGGATATGAAGGCTAAGATAATGTGTTTCAAGACAATGATCCGATACAAGAGCTGAAACAGCGCCCAGAGCAGGGGTTTTTTATAGTATGGTCTACACGTGATAATATTATCCAATCAGCGGTCAAGAATATGGTATGCGCATTCTAGTTGTTTCATGTGTATCCAGCTTGTTATCAACACCAAATAAATTAACTTTGATTGAATGCGTCAATCATGACTCGGGAACGTTATTGAACTGTTGCGGACATTAAGATTTAAGTTTTAAAACGGATACCTTTGCGCGAGGATAACCAAGCAAATATAGAGAAGCTTGGCTCTGAGAGGGTATCAGCCAACGCCAAACTTATAAATATGCTTATCAAGTTTGTCGATGGCTTCACCAAGCGAGGAAGCTAAAAAATTAAAAAATATTGAGCGAGCGCATGTATTCTTGCGAATTTACTAACGATGGCATCATGCCCAAAATTTAAGGGAATTGCGTCAAGTGAGAAAAACAAATTGTAATCAATTGTCGACGATGACAAAGCAAGAATTCGATGCTTTTAGCGGATGCCCAGTACAACCAGGAGAGCCACTTGCTCTTTCATGACAAAGTTGAACTCGTACTGGTAAGACAAACTTCCTTGACGAGATACTGCACTTCAAGATGATTACCCGAAGAGCAATCTCTGTAATGGACGGTGAGCCACTATCTGTCATCGAAGCAATTGCCATGGGTCATTTGTTTTTGCAGTTGCAGACTGTACACGTTCTCTTCTTCCAGCCGTGGTTTTCAGAAGATTCGAATAACGATAAGAGAATGATGGCTAACCGTTGCATATTTGACATAGTTTGGTCAGTTGCACCTACTTCCATTTTACCATGCAGTAAACAAGTATTTACATAAGTCTCTCACAAATATTACAATCCTATCGTACTAATGAGTAGAGAAGGTGGGCAAGATTCTAACAGCCCCGGCATTACTGACTGGCATATTCTTCGCAAGGGGGCACGACACGCATCTATATCATGAGACATCAACTTCGTTTTGCCAAAGCCTATATTCTGAACAGGGTGCCTTAACTTATCCTTTTTTCAGCCGAAGCAGGCCACATTGATGTAAGAACAAAAAAGTGTGGGCACCAGTTAAGAAAAATGAGATGTTGTTCACCTGCCCTCTCATCTCTATATCTTCCCTCCCGATGCAAGTTCATACCCTGTTCGCTCCCCTCAAATCGATTTTGTCCTTCTTTTGAACGCTTTTGTGGAGGCTCCTTGAATACAGCTTGAACTATGGTGAGAACACAACGCTTGATGCCTATTTAAGGTTTGATTCGCAGTCTTCCCTTTGTAACTAATAAAAGAGCGTAGGATCACTTACTAAACGTTATAGATGTAATGTGAAATCTCTCCAAAATGGACGTGTGAAGGGAGAGGATTAAGAAGCAAGTGCAAGGCTTTGATAAAAGGTTTCGTAAGGTAGTCGAATTGTGGCTTATCGCGAAGCTATATCACGTCAGAATTCTAGCACGAGATTCTCCCACTACCAAGAGCGAAGACTTTTCCCTGCTCTGTTAACCAGTCTGGGGCGGTTTGCCTTTCCTTAGAGACCTCGGTGCACTGACTTACGTTAATGCCCCAATGTCTACTCCTGATTTGAGATGGACGCGCCTTCCACATCCTGAGAGTAGTGATATACCGATGCATACCACAACCCTCATACCTTACTACCCGGACAGAAGCGTATCCGTTACAAGTTGGCGCCACCCAACCCGGTGATTCATGACCAAAACAAAGTGCATACTAATCATTTACTTGGTGCACACCTCGAGAACCATTTTGACTAAAAACCAAGCTTGACGCATAAAACAAGTGCATCAAAATCAGATTCATGTGAAAGGGTGCGAGAAAACGTTACAGGAATGTGAAAACGAAGTGAGCTTCACCTTCTGCTGATGGATGCTACATAACGCGAGTACCTTTATAGGTGCGCTTGCCAAAGCATATCGTATGAAATAGAACGTGTGTGTATCGTCAACGCGTCCTCCCGCGCTTTCGCGCTCAGACATTTCCACACACTCAGTACTTCCTCGCCATTTCACTTAGCTAGTTTCGCGCTCAATTTTTTCTTTCAAGCTCGTTCAGGTTCACGTCCACACTTTATCACTTAGTTTATATTCAAACACTCACTCAATTACTACCATTAAAAATTATTACGCACTCGTGAAGTGTAATTCTGAAATTATATTGATATGTAACGGGAAATGGTATACAATGGAGATGCAAGATATTTGATACATCGTGAACACTATTTGTTATCTATAGAAAAGCTCAAAATATTCTAATAAGAACAACGTTTATCCGATGTAATCGTTCAGCCAGGATACATCATTATTTGTGGAGAGTACAGGCTGGTTCCGTTGCTACAAAAAATAATGTTTAGTTGTTTTGGATACCTAGCGCAAATCGAGATATACCAAAACCATTTACAAAGCGATGTGGGTCTCAAATTTTTTATATCTAACGCGCAAAGATGTGAGTGTCGCGTTAAGCTGTTGTGAAGTGTGTAATGCGCGTAAAATACGAACGTTTGAGCTAAATTTCGCCTTGATTAGCGGCAATTGCGTTTTAATGAGCCATTCAGTTGCGCGTGTAAGGAGCATTTTTTTAATTGCTTCTATTGCCTCCAAAAGACACGTCTGTATTATAAGTAGGTAGGCTTTGGATCTGCCAAAGGCGTTGGCTACACCGACATAACCTTCCCAAATACTAAGTAAATGGGCAATACATGGTGGCACCCGATAGGTTGACGTTATCCATCAGATAAACTATTTGTTACATCGATATAATCCAACTATAAAATAAATTTGACACGGTAAAAACGGCAAAAAGACGTGAGACTTTTTTAGCTTCTCCGGGAATGAGACCTCTTTACATGCCCGCCGAATTTGTAATTGATACTTGCTATGCCATGTAGACCAATCCATTTACACGATTTGACTTGCATTCCAATGATTTGTAGCACATTTTATCTAGTTTAGCGACGGTGCGCCCCATGGTGTTACTATTGATTATGAATGACATACTCCTGTCAAGCATTGCGTTAGCATCTGTGGTTCCAACACCAAGAGCCACATCAGGTAAAAAGCGTGTACCTTCGAAATGTTGTCGTTCATCGACCAAAGGTGTTTGTCGTCGTTGTGCATGTGTATTTCCAGGATCGACTATGTTTATGACACTGCTTTACCTTATACTTTAACGCTATGTCAATACAACAAACCCCTTTCGTCAATCTAATCCTCTCTATAATTAACTCATTTTTATGTACAATCCTGTAAAATGTTGTTATGCTGGACTGGAAAATGCGCAGATGTACCATTATGCTTCTCCATCGCGTGACCCTCGCGTTCTCTAGCTTCCTCTTCAAATTCGTGAAGACGAAGTTCCGACAGAAGAACATTCAGTGAAAATGATGTAATTATACCGTTACTGTGCATATGTGATTCGACTCAAATACTCCTTAGTGGCTTTAGCAATTACCAAAGACCGAAAAATTGACTTTGAAGACACGTTTGCCCCGGTGGCAGGATGTCATCATTTCGTTAATTGCTGGTGTAACGGGGCTAGCACATACCGTCACAAGCTCACATGTGCGCTTAAGGAAGACGTAAGGCCGACTTTTAGGTAGTAAGTAATTTTAACGTTGATATCTATGCGTTTAATTCGTACTAATTGCGAAAAAAGATCTTCAAGTCGTAATAGATACGACAGTGTTCCCGCCTTTCGAGAGCCACACATTTTCAGGTTGATTTATCATTGGTCCATATTGGGTCCTTAGGCCACAATAATAAATCGATAATTAATTGCCACGCTGTGCCCGCTATTCGGGCACAGCACCTGCCTACATATATAATTGCTTATTTTCTGTTTATGTTATATATATGCAAAGTGGCCAATTACAGCTGGCACTTGTCGCAGAACAGGATTTACAAGTGTATGGCGGGGATGATTATACGCTTATCTTATAGCATGGCTTGGCAATAAGCAGTACATCAGTAACATTGACTAAAAGTCCTGCGAAACATCAGGTCAGATGTATGTGCTGCATCAAGACATTTACGGATAAGGGCAATCTGGGAAGTAAATGATACATAACTATATGAATAGTATGTCAGCGTGGATATCAGCAATCACTGACGGAGCCTTGTTCGTACTTCCGACTCGATGGAGAGGATGTTTTGTATGTCCTCGTCCACTAGTTGCGGCAAACAAAGTGCACTACAAAGTATTGTTGTTCGAAACGCTGAACAACGCTTAAGGTATTGAAGACCTAGAGCTCTTGATACGATATCTCAGAATCAAGACTGAACCGACTTAAGAACACGTCACAAATCGGCGAAGCAAATATATGCACGGGATGTTCTACACGCATTTTGAAAACGAGAGCGCACATGCAGTCGGCAACTCGATGGATGTGATTGCTCATCTTGCAATGGCTGTTGCAAGTGAGGAGACGACTAAGAAATTCTCATATTGCGAGACATTTGGAGTTCGTATGCATTTCGCCACCTAATTTAAGCTTCACTTTACGACAATTAAGTCAATTTGTAGCGCGTTCGCCGAGCAAACATGTGTTGGTATAGTGAAAAAAGTGCTGCTGTATAAAGTGAGTACGAAAAATCATGGATCACATACACGAAAACGCCACAAGCGTCCGATGCCATTATCAATAGAGGGCTTCTGTGAAATCGATTGTACGAGAACTTCTTATACTCAAAAGAACACCACAGGATTTGAGGTTACGTTTGTGGAAAAGTACTGCGTGCATAGTACGACGACAGTTCATTACTGTATTAACAACCAAAGCCGAGTATGTGATGGCATGTGAGGCAAACATGAAGGCAATGGCAATGCGAAAAATATTGTAGGGGCTATTGCTACACAAGCAGCTCACGTTTTACCTCGGTATTAATAGCCATGCTGCATTTGTGATAACAGTGGACGAGGACATACAAAATATCCTCTCCATCGAGTCGGAAGTACGAACAAGGCTCCGTCAGTGATTGCTGATATCCACGCTGACATACTATTCATATAGTTATGTATCATTTACTTCCCAGATTGCCCTTATCCGTAAATGTCTTGATGCAGCACATACATCTGACCTGATGTTTCGCAGGACTTTTAGTCAATGTTACTGATGTACTGCTTATTGCCAAGCCATGCTATAAGATAAGCGTATAATCATCCCCGCCATACACTTGTAAATCCTGTTCTGCGACAAGTGCCAGCTGTAATTGGCCACATTGCATATATATAACATAAACAGAAAATAAGCAATTATATATGTAGGCAGGTGCTGTGCCCGAATAGCGGGCACAGCGTGGCAATTAATTATCGATTTATTATTGTGGCCTAAGGACCCAATATGGACCAATGATAAATCAACCTGAAAATGTGTGGCTCTCGAAAGGCGGGAACACTGTCGTATCTATTACGACTTGAAGATCTTTTTTCGCAATTAGTACGAATTAAACGCATAGATATCAACGTTAAAATTACTTACTACCTAAAAGTCGGCCTTACGTCTTCCTTAAGCGCACATGTGAGCTTGTGACGGTATGTGCTAGCCCCGTTACACCAGCAATTAACGAAATGATGACATCCTGCCACCGGGGCAAACGTGTCTTCAAAGTCAATTTTTCGGTCTTTGGTAATTGCTAAAGCCACTAAGGAGTATTTGAGTCGAATCACATATGCACAGTAACGGTATAATTACATCATTTTCACTGAATGTTCTTCTGTCGGAACTTCGTCTTCACGAATTTGAAGAGGAAGCTAGAGAACGCGAGGGTCACGCGATGGAGAAGCATAATGGTACATCTGCGCATTTTCCAGTCCAGCATAACAACATTTTACAGGATTGTACATAAAAATGAGTTAATTATAGAGAGGATTAGATTGACGAAAGGGGTTTGTTGTATTGACATAGCGTTAAAGTATAAGGTAAAGCAGTGTCATAAACATAGTCGATCCTGGAAATACACATGCACAACGACGACAAACACCTTTGGTCGATGAACGACAACATTTCGAAGGTACACGCTTTTTACCTGATGTGGCTCTTGGTGTTGGAACCACAGATGCTAACGCAATGCTTGACAGGAGTATGTCATTCATAATCAATAGTAACACCATGGGGCGCACCGTCGCTAAACTAGATAAAATGTGCTACAAATCATTGGAATGCAAGTCAAATCGTGTAAATGGATTGGTCTACATGGCATAGCAAGTATCAATTACAAATTCGGCGGGCATGTAAAGAGGTCTCATTCCCGGAGAAGCTAAAAAAGTCTCACGTCTTTTTGCCGTTTTTACCGTGTCAAATTTATTTTATAGTTGGATTATATCGATGTAACAAATAGTTTATCTGATGGATAACGTCAACCTATCGGGTGCCACCATGTATTGCCCATTTACTTAGTATTTGGGAAGGTTATGTCGGTGTAGCCAACGCCTTTGGCAGATCCAAAGCCTACCTACTTATAATACAGACGTGTCTTTTGGAGGCAATAGAAGCAATTAAAAAAATGCTCCTTACACGCGCAACTGAATGGCTCATTAAAACGCAATTGCCGCTAATCAAGGCGAAATTTAGCTCAAACGTTCGTATTTTACGCGCATTACACACTTCACAACAGCTTAACGCGACACTCACATCTTTGCGCGTTAGATATAAAAAATTTGAGACCCACATCGCTTTGTAAATGGTTTTGGTATATCTCGATTTGCGCTAGGTATCCAAAACAACTAAACATTATTTTTTGTAGCAACGGAACCAGCCTGTACTCTCCACAAATAATGATGTATCCTGGCTGAACGATTACATCGGATAAACGTTGTTCTTATTAGAATATTTTGAGCTTTTCTATAGATAACAAATAGTGT
The DNA here is from genome assembly GCA_947646735.1 of Peronospora farinosa. Classification (NCBI taxonomy): domain Eukaryota; phylum Oomycota; class Peronosporomycetes; order Peronosporales; family Peronosporaceae; genus Peronospora; species Peronospora farinosa. Next base: position 6,795 of record CANTFK010000979.1, on the reverse strand, counting down.
TCACGATGTATCAAATATCTTGCATCTCCATTGTATACCATTTCCCGTTACATATCAATATAATTTCAGAATTACACTTCACGAGTGCGTAATAATTTTTAATGGTAGTAATTGAGTGAGTGTTTGAATATAAACTAAGTGATAAAGTGTGGACGTGAACCTGAACGAGCTTGAAAGAAAAAATTGAGCGCGAAACTAGCTAAGTGAAATGGCGAGGAAGTACTGAGTGTGTGGAAATGTCTGAGCGCGAAAGCGCGGGAGGACGCGTTGACGATACACACACGTTCTATTTCATACGATATGCTTTGGCAAGCGCACCTATAAAGGTACTCGCGTTATGTAGCATCCATCAGCAGAAGGTGAAGCTCACTTCGTTTTCACATTCCTGTAACGTTTTCTCGCACCCTTTCACATGAATCTGATTTTGATGCACTTGTTTTATGCGTCAAGCTTGGTTTTTAGTCAAAATGGTTCTCGAGGTGTGCACCAAGTAAATGATTAGTATGCACTTTGTTTTGGTCATGAATCACCGGGTTGGGTGGCGCCAACTTGTAACGGATACGCTTCTGTCCGGGTAGTAAGGTATGAGGGTTGTGGTATGCATCGGTATATCACTACTCTCAGGATGTGGAAGGCGCGTCCATCTCAAATCAGGAGTAGACATTGGGGCATTAACGTAAGTCAGTGCACCGAGGTCTCTAAGGAAAGGCAAACCGCCCCAGACTGGTTAACAGAGCAGGGAAAAGTCTTCGCTCTTGGTAGTGGGAGAATCTCGTGCTAGAATTCTGACGTGATATAGCTTCGCGATAAGCCACAATTCGACTACCTTACGAAACCTTTTATCAAAGCCTTGCACTTGCTTCTTAATCCTCTCCCTTCACACGTCCATTTTGGAGAGATTTCACATTACATCTATAACGTTTAGTAAGTGATCCTACGCTCTTTTATTAGTTACAAAGGGAAGACTGCGAATCAAACCTTAAATAGGCATCAAGCGTTGTGTTCTCACCATAGTTCAAGCTGTATTCAAGGAGCCTCCACAAAAGCGTTCAAAAGAAGGACAAAATCGATTTGAGGGGAGCGAACAGGGTATGAACTTGCATCGGGAGGGAAGATATAGAGATGAGAGGGCAGGTGAACAACATCTCATTTTTCTTAACTGGTGCCCACACTTTTTTGTTCTTACATCAATGTGGCCTGCTTCGGCTGAAAAAAGGATAAGTTAAGGCACCCTGTTCAGAATATAGGCTTTGGCAAAACGAAGTTGATGTCTCATGATATAGATGCGTGTCGTGCCCCCTTGCGAAGAATATGCCAGTCAGTAATGCCGGGGCTGTTAGAATCTTGCCCACCTTCTCTACTCATTAGTACGATAGGATTGTAATATTTGTGAGAGACTTATGTAAATACTTGTTTACTGCATGGTAAAATGGAAGTAGGTGCAACTGACCAAACTATGTCAAATATGCAACGGTTAGCCATCATTCTCTTATCGTTATTCGAATCTTCTGAAAACCACGGCTGGAAGAAGAGAACGTGTACAGTCTGCAACTGCAAAACAAATGACCCATGGCAATTGCTTCGATGACAGATAGAAACTCACCATACGTTACACCTCTTTCAAATGCTGACCTCTAGGATAAAAACAATGTCACTTAGCTGTACGAGCTTAATGTAATGCGGCCTAGGAAGAGCAGTAGGTTCATCTCGAGCACACCTTTTTGAGCCGCGTCTCGCTCGAAATGATGGCGTAAATTTGTGCGCGATTGATAACCAACCTCTTTTATCGCGGCTTGGATATCAACATTAATGACGGTAGCAGGTAGCTGGGTCGCGCTGAGCTCTTGAAGTAAATAACGAGGTCACATTGTTTTTTGCGCCGTTAGACACAAAGCCATATAACTTCGCTTCGGCAGAGAAGAGAGCGACAGTCATCTGCTGCTTGGACTTGTAGACTTCAGATCTCCGCATATAGTCACATGCAAACCGATGTGTAAAAACATCGCTTCCCTAACTCGGATCAACATATACAGTTGGCACGAATCCCTTTTCTCGTCATCACGATTATTGCAAATACCAAGCTTGTTTGTCATCTTGAGATAACGAAGCACCTTGCTTGTGCTTCGTGTTTGGTTAGCGACTCAAGGTACTGCGATAATTCATATATTGACCACTGATGTCAGGATGCGACGCACCAGCAATGTAGAGCAGGGACCCAATACTTATACGATACTTCGTGGTTTCTGATCTTTCCACCTCCATAAAATTCATTCAGGTTCTGTCCATTAACATTTGGGTTGCGGCTGAAAAAAACACTGAATTCTGACCAAACCGTCCAGCAAGTCGCTCGATAAACTGGGACTGACAATCGCGAGCGTGCGCTTATAACTCACCTCAATGCCGAGCACAAAACGAGCATCACAGAGATCTTTGAGCTTCTAGTACTCCAAGAGTTTGCCGGCGTAATTACGGTCGCTCGTACAAGCAACCAGCAGGTCATTTACGTAGAGTACCCCCCCATCCAATTGACGAGCAAAAAAAACACGGGTCAGCAATGCACGGCTTGAACCCCAACACTTTTCACACCTTGCAAATAATTATGTGTCAAACAGCTACCTCTTTCTTAAGGCAATACAGGATACATCGTAGCTTGCGCACTGTGTTTTCTGGAAGGCAGATTACTTCTGCTAAACGCATGTAACTTGCTCATCCAACGTGTCGTTAAGAAAAAAGTCTTCACGTACCACGTAGCCGTACTGGCAGCATATGGAGCGTGCCAACCGAATTGAGACTTGCGACCAGAGAATATGTTTCCCAATATTTCACATCATACATTTGATCAAAACTTTCGGCTACTAGACGTGCTTTGTACCAGGCACCATATCCATTAATATCTCGTTTCATATCAAACACCCGCTTGCAGCCAGAGCTTTTAGACAATGGCTTATCTTCTTAGCTGCACCTCAAAGTGCAAGTACTTCTTTGTACGTTGGAAGGATCGCCTACCTGCCAATGCTACATCGTACCCATGAGTGAGTCTAAGACGCTTTGGATCTGGCTCGGACATGTCAAGATCATACAATGGTGCTACTTTATTTTCTCGTGATCTCTACTAAGCAACAAGATCTTCAGTCATCGGTGTTAGAGCAGGAACTTACCCGAGAGTCGCGGTACTAATTGAGATTTCATAAAGTGTGGTTCAAATTGATCATCAAAAGCCAGACAGTCTTCTCCCCCTTGGTCAATACGATTATAGTCATGACGCTGAACTGGAAGAGCACACTGTTTTTAGAGAGTCTAGTTAAAAAATAAGGGAATTGATGGAGCACAACATCAGTAACTGTCTGCTGTATTGTAAGATTGAACCAAGGTGACGACTGTTCAGAAACTATATATATTACGTGATCATGTACCATCAACGGTATTGTCCACGTCATCCACTTCCATGTCTTCGCTTATATCATCTGGTTGCTCGGTTCTTTCATAATCATCATCATAACAATTCGAAGATTTCTTTAAAGGTAGAGATCGAGGGTTGGTTGCTGTACGCAGATGGTGGGCGTTCGTTAAGATCAATTGTTCTTTAGTGTTTGTGAGATACTATTTAGACACGATTGACTTTCGAACCTCCAGCATACCCCAGAAACATGCAGCGATGGGCCTTGGCGTCAAATATTTTTCCGCTTTGAGGTATAGCCACGCGATACAAAGAACGGCTTGTACTTCCATAGTAACTCGTAAGGTGTATTGCCATGACGCGCCGAGTAAAGATTTTGAGCGTATGAAGCCGTCATATTTGCTTCAACCCTCCATTCTTCTGGCAGTAAAGCATCGAACGCGCCATCTCTGCAAGCAAATAATTAGTTCTTCTGGATGCTGAAACGGATATGAAGCACTAGTTTGTGTTGTCTTCCGTGTTTCACACAGAGAGTGTAAAACTTTTGCTGCAGTATTCACCGCTGTTGTCGCTTCGAATGCAGTGAATTCGAGTATCCAGCTGCGACTTCGAATGTCTTGTGTTCTTAAAATTCTCCAGTATCTCACATTTCATCTTAACCAGATATATCATTAACACGACCACTCATCGATAAACGCGACGATGTACTGAAAACCAACCTCAGCAGCAATGTAACGGGATAAGTGGTCGTTGCCGTCTTACATTAGAAGGGCGTTGAGGAAGCGCTCTTAATTAACTCGTAAATATAACTCTTTTTTTTTGCTCGATTCAATTCGCAGTAAGGGCGAATATGTTCCCTAGCTCATGGGAACCACTCAATATGGAAGTCGATTTATTATTGGCTAGTTATTGGGTTTAGCACCCCAACAATAAACCAATAATAAAATAGTTCGCAGTATCCGCTAATCGGATACTGCCTTCTGTCTACTTATGTAGTTATGTATTATTCCTATAGCTAGTAATGTAATAGGTTGCCTCATTACAGGCAATGTCATTCGGTCTTATCAAGTCGCTGTAAATTACCTTCGTCTTCATCACATCCTTACATATTTAAATGCTTATATCTTGCCCCATGCACATCTCTCAAATGGGCCTTCTGACGATGTTGTTAACAGAACCCTTCCAATATCTTTTTCAATACTGGTACGCGATCATGCGCACCAGTATAACATGTCACGACGTCAACTTATGCATGAAAGTTGTAACCGAATTCGCTTCCTTTGTTGGACCCGGTGGAACTCGCTAAGCTATGCACATACAGATTTGCCAAACGTTTTCCACTTGCGATCTCTTGACGTTCATATAAAATTAAGCACATCTCTTCCTCAAAGTGCGTATTTGCTCCGCGCGATGCGAGCGCCGACACGAATAATAAGTGGCGGTCCAAACTCAGAATGTAGAGCACATTACTGACAGTTGCAGTCCAGTATTAGGCTGACCTATCCAGTGCTACACACCACCACTAGCCAAAATAAACGCCTGACCATCTCTCACTGGCTGGATATCGCAAAAGTCATGACGATCAAACTTCATATGGAGATGGCTCTCTATCGAGCAACCACACGTTTACGAACTCTCCACCATTTCTACTAAAAACACAATTGAGTTTGTTGCACGTCTCTTGGCTGCACAGGTCACGCTTATGACCAATTCATCACATTCGTAACATCGACCTATCAAAACATGCGCAGATTTGCTTCCTTACTTTTCTTGACGCTGTTGAAGTCGCTTCTCAGGTCGTTTCAGTTGTTGTGACAGTCACGCACAACATTCCGGTGCCCCCGTCAGCCTTAAACGTAGTCTCTTGCTTCTCTCTTTCGAGCACACTCACACCTTAGCATCTCTTTGTACTCGTACAGATTCATTTGCTCGCGCGCTTTGATAATTTTAACAATCGCGTCATACTCCGGCGACAAGCTTTCCAGCGGAATGGCCAAATTCTCGTCTTCCATCACCTCATCTCCGATCGAGACTCGACGAATGCACAATCGTCAAACTTATGGACATGGTCCATGACTTTGTCGCCAGAAGTTGTAACAGGGCATCCAGTTACACGCAAACATTATAAGATATACTTAATGTTTGGTCTTAAAGTATCCAAGATTACTTTTGACCTGTCACTTGGGTGCGATACACAAACATGATCCACCCTCGTAAATGTGATACCCATTTATGAATTCACATGGAAAGGGATGACGCTAGTTGAAGCTAGGCATCGCGACGTCTCAGAAGGACGTCATTAGCAAACTGAAATCTAGATTTAAGTTCATGCGACAGGATACGCTTCTAAAGATCTGCGTATCCGATCTATATATATATAGCCAATCAGTAGTTAAGTATATATTTAATTATAATTCATTAAATATAGCTCAGTCTTGGATTTGCTAACACCGAACCACCACGCACGAGAAGCTGAAAAAGCTTCTGCGTGACGTCGGTGACTTCTTGTCTAGAATTTTGTTGCACTCTCGCTTGAGCGAGAAGCAACTGGTAGTACGACTGCTTAAGCAGCCGACCAACCGCATAAACACCCTCGCACGAGAAGGTACGACGGTCTAACCGCTTCCTCGCTTGTGCTGAAGGTGTGTGCTAGTAGCACGAGGCAACTTCATAGAAGTGCCCGTCTACACTTGGTAGCACTAGTAGTCCTTCCCACGACCCGTCTCTCCGAGCGTGCGTATGGTTAAGATGGTCCTTAACATAGACTGGAGTAACTCCCCTCACCTCTCTCAACATCATAGGGGAGTTGGCAGAGCATATGGCGCAGGGACTTGGTAAACAAGCCCTGGTCAACCTCTTGCATTGTCCTCCTGAGCAACATGTTGCTCAGTTGGAGCAATTTGAGGCGTTTGTGCTCGGACAGCGTAGAAACGCGTCCGAGGTAAACAGCCAAGCCACCGCTGAGTTCATCAATAAGACTCAGGATGAGCTTAATCTTGAGCAGGCACGTAATGAGGCGCTCAACAGAACTGTTGAGACGCTCTCTGCCTGGCCTACTCAACCGAGGCCCATTCGGATGGACCCTCCGAAGTTCGATGGAACTAGCCCTTACACGATTGTTCACTGGCTATTAGCAGTTGAGCAATGTGGAGTGGCGCAGCTCATCGAAGACGACACCAGAATGGTGTCGTATGCCATGTCCAACTTGCGTGGCAAAGCGTTAGAGTGGGCATACTCTGCGCTGATGGCAAATGCTGATGCATTTCCATTGTGGGTGATCGTTAAAACAAACATTCGCGCCATGTATCAGCCGCCTAACAACGAAGTGTTGCTTATGGCGCGCTTCTTTGGAGCACGACAGGCGAAACGCTTTCTGCAAGAATTTGTGCAGGATATGT